>VDFB02072018.1:0-57305 GCA_007258455.2 Sequoia sempervirens
TAGTTCAAGATTGTGGGATTACAAGTTCTAGTTATGTAGGACACAACACTATGCTCAGCTGGTTGTCATTATCAGTTACTCTACCAATCTCTTCATCGAAGGGAAGGGCCATCTATCGAATGATAGATTTGTGGGGGACAACATTAAGAGTCCGTGGTTGGCGGAAAAGTGCCTGAGTGATGCTTCTCCTCCATAGCAGGCGACGAAAGAATGAAGATTTAAAAGGAAGGATTCTAGACCTTCTTAATACTATTTGTTCTAAAGCTCTACGAGCTATGCATGTATTTGAATTCTTTCTTACTTTGATGTGTATTTGAAAATAAAAAAAGGATACATGTTGGAATATGTTTATATCATGTTTGGAAATTATCAATAAAAGGAAATAAATTTTTTTATTACCATGGATTTGTTAATTGTTTATTTACTTGTTTGGTGTAAAATAAGAAATTTTTACTTTATGAAAGGGTTAGTACATTACATGTGGTATCAGGTTTATCTAATGTTGTGAAAACTCTTGTGTCAGGATGGTGCGTCTCAAATTAATGGCTCGAAAGTAAGTAATCAGAAATGGGCGCTACCTTAAGGCTAAGAAGGAAAAATAAGCCATCATTAGAACAATAGAGGGAACCAACTACAATAATGCTATCTAGTTGAGTGACACCAAAAATTTAGTCACACACTTTCTCAGATCAGTGATGTGAAGAGTAAGATGAAGATGGAGGAGGCTATGTACAATTACCTACCAACCATCTCACCAAAAAAGTCAGTCATTACCACTTTCCAGGGACATGCCTTCAAAAGAAAGTGGTAGTCTTGCATTCATCTTTAGGGATCCTATGGTTCTACCATTGGCTAAAGTAATGTCAATTTCTTCGAGTAAAGAGTCTGAGGAATATGTACCAAGGACACCCCCAAACGAGAAATGGTCTCATGAACAAATATCTGCAAAAAATGTAGACTACATTGTTGATGAACACCATATTGATATTACTTCTCATAACTATGTATTAGATGATAGATTCGAGGGTTATTATCCTTTTTGGGATAGGTAGGAACAAATTAGAGATGAACAGAAAGATAGGGAACAACAATTTTCTTAGTCTTTAGGTTATACTACTTTAAGTTATGTGTCTAAGAGTGAATTCGAAGGATACTCTCCACTTGACTATCTGAATAGTCACTCCATGTAATTGAAAGGATATTGAAATCCTCATGAAATAAATAAAATTATGTATTTATCAAAACAAGCGTATGCTTAATCTTTTATGGAATTCTTGTGTACATGTGAATGTTTACTTTTATGTTTTCCATAAGACAATGATAACTTAGGCTAACATGAATAAAACATTCAGGTAAAAACCAAACACAATCATGGTAAAGACATATGTGAGGACACAAACTAATCCCGGTAAAAGTCAGGAGGATGGACAAGGAACCACTGGTGTGGAGGCTAGGCTTGACCAAATTTTGGAAAGATTAACTAATCTTGAACACGAAAGAGATAAGGGTAGGGTAGAAAAGGAAGTACTCGATAGTGATCAAGAGGGAGAAAATTCTTCCCATGGGCATGGTGAAAACCATAATCATGATAAGGAAAAATTACCTACACCATCTATTGAAAGGAATAAAAAGATTGCATCTTCTGAATTGTCAAGGGACATGAAGAAGATAATTCCACCTAAGTTTGATGGTAGTGCTGGAGGTGATGAGGTTAAAGTATGGCTTGTTCAAATGGAAAAGTATTTTGAAATACAAAATTATGATGAGGTTACAAAATCTACATGTTGCACATATCAGTTAGCAGGCAAAGCCTCTAATTGGCGGATAAACAAGAAGTTGCAACTTAGCATAAACTCATGGAATCTAACTTGGGGAGAATTTGTGGAAATTTTCTGCAAAAGATGGTTACCGCAACTTTACTATGACCAAAAACTCTTGGATTTCCAAGAGTTAAGGCAAGTGGCATGATGGTTAACAAATACTGGGAGAAGTTGACCCGACTTCTGCATTATGTTCCCATATATCATAAGGATGAGCATTTTCACATTAAGAAATTTATTTTGGGACTCAATAACTGGATTAGAGGAGAAGTGGATATGCATGGTCCAACAACAATGGATCTTGTATATGAAAAAGAAATTAAGCAAGAACAAAAGCTTAAGGCTAATTCCACCCGACATGAAAGAAAAGAGCAAAAGAGAGATGTGGAAGTTCCTAACAAGATATCTCCTAAGGAGGAATCACTGCAAAATGCTGCAAAGAAAAAAGGGAAAAGAGCCCACTATAATGGAAAAGAGTTTATAGGGAAAAGATGAACAATTATAGGATGTTTTATATGCAGATGGAATCACTATGCAAGTGAATGTCCCAATAAAATTTCTAGTTCACAACCATATGGTAATTCATTACCCACCTAGTAGGCCATGTTTCAATAAAGGATACATGCAACTGTGGATGATCGACAGGCTAATTACCAAGTAACACCAATTGAAACACCAGGTATTTTGTTTGGATTACCTATTTATGTTCTTATTGATATTGGTGCAACTAGAAATTTCATTTCACCTAGAATAGCTAAACAATTATCTAGGAAGGCGGGACACATGGCAATGTCTTGGAATGCAGAGTATACAAACCAAACAAGAGCAAAGGTGGATCAATGTCTATGTCGGGGCTAGGATAGAACTACCTGGTTTTACTACTGAATTCAACCTTTATGTTGCACCTCTAGGATCATATGATGTTATTATAGGAATGAATTGGTTGTGGAAGCATAGGGCCATAATATATTTCCATGCTAAGACTATTGAGTGCCTAGATGATTATGGAAATCAAGTTAAATTCCAAGGAATACCTAGAGAGGTAAAGATTCGACAAATTATGGCAATGCAACTTATGAGAGCTAAGAAGAAAGGGTGTAAACACTTTGTTGTAAAGATTGAAGAACTTGGGCAGGATAGTGATAATTTTGAGTACCAAAGTTTGCAAGAATTAGAGGATGGAGAAATAGATTAAACTAAAAAATCAAATATGGAGAAGTACCCAATTTTGAGGGAATTTTCAAATGTGTTTCCTAAAGAGTTACTAGGATTACCTCCTAAAAGAGTATTTGATTTCTCTATTGATATAGTTCCCAGATCAAAACCTATATCCAAGGTACCCTAAAGGATGAAAACCACTAAACTTATGGAACTTAAGACACAATTGAATGAATTATTATCGAAAGGACTAATAAGACCAAGTGTTTCACCTTGTGGAGCGCCAATTATCTTTGTCAAGAAGAAGGATGGAACATTGCGTTTGTGCATTGACTATCGTATGCTTAACAAATCTATGGTAAAGAATAAGTATCCTTTGGCACACATTGACGATCTTTTTGATCAAATGAGAGGTGCAACTATATTCTATAAAATAGATTTGAGATATAGATATCACCAGTTAAGGGTTAAAGATGAAGATATATTTAAAACTATATTCAGAACTCGACATGGACACTATGAGTTCATTGTTTTACCATTTGGTTTAACAAATGCACCAAAAACATTCATGAATCTAATGAATAGTGTGTTCAGGGATTACCTTGATAAGTTTGTACTAGTTTTTCTAGATGACATCTTGATTTATTCTAGAAATGAGGAAGAACATTGCAAGCATCTTGAAATGGTCCTACAACATTTGAGAGAGCATATAGGTTGTATGGTAAACTTTCCAAGTGTACATTCTTCCAAGAGAGGGTACATTATTTGGGTCATGTGATTTCGGTAGAAGGAATTGTAGTTGATCCATAAAAGATTAAAGCAATAATTGGGTGGCCTATACCCATAAATGTGTTGGAAGTAAGAAGTTTCATGGGCTTGGTAGGATATTACAAGAAGTTTATCACAAAATTTTCTAGGATTTCTTTTGCAATAAATTCTTTGCAAAAGAAAGGAAAGAGATTCGAATGGAATGAGAAGTGTCAAGAAGCATTTGATCTACTCAAAGAAAAACTAACCACCACACTGATCTTAAAAGTACTAGATCCTGAAGGTAGCTTCACGGTTATCACCGATGCATGTAGAGAAGGGTTAGGAGGTGTATTGATCTGCAAGATGGGCAAGTGATTGCATATGAATCTAGAAATATGAAACCGTATGAAATGAATTATGCATCGCATGATTTAGAGTTGGTAGCTGTAGTTCATGCACTGCAAATGTGGAGGCACTATTTTCTTGGGAAACCCTTTGAGTTGAAAAATGACCATAATGCATTAAAGTATCCTTTTACTCAACCAAATTTGAATGCCAGATAGAGAAAATGGTTAGAGTTGATAGATAACTTTGATTTTAATATTAGTTATATCAAGGGGAAAGATAATCGGGTCACTGATGCATTAAGTCGAAGACGTCCCATTGCTTCCATAGTAGCAATTCAAACCGATTTCAAAGGGAAAGTTCTCAAAAAGTGCAAGGAGGATGAGTATTACTTACAAGTTAAGCAAGTTCTCATGGATAATCCTCAAGATTCTAGGTATGAAGGTTTTCAATTTGAACCTAGTGGATTACTTAGATATAAGGGTAGAATGTATGTACCTGATGTAAAGGAATTAAGAAATCTGGTATGGAAAGAAATACATGAAGCACCATATTCTAGACATCTAGGAGTGACAAAAATGATGACTGATGCAAAACCATTATTCTTCTGGAAGGGAATGAAAGGAGATGCTGCTAGTTATGTGGCTAGGTGTCTTGAGTGTCAAAGGGTGAAGGTTGAGCATCATCTTGCGGGATTTTTATATCCACACGCCATACCAAAAACAAAATGACAAGTTATAAGTTTGGATTTTATGCAAGGACTGCCTATGTCAAGGAATAAGCATAATGCCATACTAGTGGTAGTGGATAAGCTTACAAAAGTGGTACATTTTATACCAGGGAACCTAATTAATGGAGCACCTTTCATAACAAGAAAGTTTGTGCATGAAGTGTTTAGATTGCATTGGATACCTGAAAAGATTATTTCTGATAGGGATGCACAAATCACTTCTAGGATTTGGAAAACCTTGTTTTATGCACTAGGGACTCAGTTAAATATTAACTTAGCATATCATACAGAAACAGATGGGAAAATGAAAAGGGTAAATCAAGTAATGGAAGACCTACTATGGGTGTATTGCATGGATTAGCAATACAAGTGGGAGGATTATTTACCCTAGTCAAATTTGCTTACAATAACTCATATCATTTTGCAATTAAGAATTTAAGATGGCTCCTTTTGAAGCTTTGTATGGTCAAAAGTGTTGAACTCCTGTAAGTTGGGATAAACTTGAGGATCAAGTAAGTCTTGGACCGAAAATGTTGGCAGAAATGGATGAGCAAGTTAAGATTATTAAGAAAAGGTTAGTAGAAGCTAAAAATTGACAAAAAAGTTACATAGATGCTAAGAGAGTGCCCTATAATTTTTCCTTAGGTGACAAAGTGTTGTTGAGAGTGAAGCCTCACAAAAGCTCCATTAAATTTGGAAAGTCTTCTAAGTTAGCCCCACATTATGTTGGACCTTTTGAGATTCTAGAGGAAGTGAATCCAATATCCTATTGAATCGCTTTGCCACCAGCTCTTTCCAGAATATATAATGTCTTCCATGTGTCCTACCTTAAAAAGTATACATACCAAGAGATAATCATGTAATTGATTGGACTACTTTATAGGTAAGGGACCCCAGAGTAGTAACTCTCAAGCTCATCAAGGTGCTAGAAACATTTAAGCTTCACTTACATAATAGAGAGGTATTGTAATGCAAAGTCTAGTGGGACCAGTACACAAAAGACTTGGCTACTTGGGAGGAATATGCAAAAATTTAGCATAAATTTCCTGATATTCTTGATACTTTTGATAATGTAGAATAATATAGTGTTAGATTGTTATGCTTTAAATAATACCTTAGGTCATTGGGGACAATGATTCATAAGGGGGGGAGTATGTTACACCCTGATTGCATAGTTACTATTTATTATTACTGCATAGGGTAAAATGGATGTAATGTGAATTCTGGAGATAAATAAAACATGCTTGTTCCTTGTTATCAATATGAATTTTTTCACATTTGATGATTGTCTCATTTAATGTTGCTTTAGTCGATGTTATCCATGGTGAAATATTGCATTTATGTGAATCAAAGGTTATAGAATTGTAATTATTCTAACTTTGGAAATGTTTATGTATACTGCATATGTTGTGAACATTTGACTGCCACGAGCATGTGTTAGTGGATACAGGTTTGTATTCCATTCTTCCAGGTGGAGGGGAAGTATCACTTGGGAGAAGATATTGGTCAGGTAACTAGTAAAGTAAATTATCTGAGCATACACACACCACATTAGAGTGTTTGAACTGAGTCAGTTTGTGGTTTATAGGCAAGTCATCCTTAGCTTGTTTGAATGCATTAGGAGTCTTGTTTACTTCTGCATGCTTTTAAAAGTGATGTTTATCTGTTTGGGATTTTGAGATTGTTCTTGTGTTATTATGATCATATGGATAAGTGGGATGTAGGTGGAAGTATGTTAATATGTATGCACATGCATGTCAAAGGGATCTAACAACATGTTTATGCATATGTATAGATATACCACATGTACACACCTATCAATATGATGGTAATGTAAATGGATGTAAGTGAATCAGATATAGACATACATACATACATATATAAATATGTATAGTATATACACGTATCCATATGCATATGCATATCAATACCAACAAATGCTAGCAAATAGACATGTTCATATGGATGCATCGATATGGTATACCTACATATACATGTGTACATAGAGGTATACACACATATATATGCATACATCTTGTATAATGTGGTTATTATAATGATTTTTCCTTTACGCTTATATATATATGTATCATATATATGCTGTCTGGCTTATGATATATATATTTATTAAATAAATAAATGTATATATAGTTATATGTAAATATATATTAAAATATTATATATATATATATTTAGCTATATATATACATATATATGTACATATATTTATACGATGGTATTTAAAATATATATATATATATATGTATGCATGTATATTATATATATACACCATATATATAATAATAATATATATTTCATATTATTTTATACATTGGAAATTGACTTATTTTCGATTTAATAACGAAGTTGATTTAATGAAGACTTCCTTGGACGATATAAGTCCATGAATAAATATATTGATATTGGACATTTTTATTAAAGTTGACTTTGGATTAAACATGCCACTTTGAAATGAGTCACGTATTTTCCAGCAAAGAATACACAGGGATGAAACAAAGTAAAACATCTGATTTATGCTGGCTTTGACTTAGTTGATTTAAGAAATTATGGAAGCTTGGAATAAATCCAACGTAGTTAGTATATTCAGTTGACTCAACCCAGAAAGTAGCTGATTTAGGTTATGTGTTGATTATTCACCATTGACAAATTCCTTACACTTGAGAATCATGCCATTTAACCAGTTTGGCGCCACCTCTATTTCACTTTCCTGTAGATGGAAATTTTGGAGAGAAATACGAATTCCCATGTGTAGTTTGAATTGGTCTTGTGAATGCTATCAATAGACAATTTGATTCATTATGTCTTTTTATGAGTACAAGCTTAATCTATCACCACCTTCAAGCAAAATCATGCTGCAAGGAAGTGGTGTCAATTCACATGCCAAAACTGTAGGATTTGGAGGCTGGATGCTCTATAAATAGTCACCCAACTCTCTTGCAACACATGATCTTATGATTCATTCTCATTACCATTTTTCTTGTGCTTACCATTCTTGAGTATCCATTATTTGTAAACCATTCATAATCTTCCACATTTCTGTATTCTGTGTGGTAATTATTTCCATTAAAAGGGATGTATCATATCAAGAGTATACACCCTTTTCTGTTAATCATATCTGAGTTTCACCAGTCAATTTCATCAGTTATATGAGTGAGAAAAGAGTGGAACTTTGTGAGGAAGAGTTTTCTTTTTATGAGAGGAGAGTGCTTTCAACAAGAGAGGGAGTGGGAATTGATTTGTGAAGCTGAATTAAGTTGAATTGAGCTATAGGAGAAAGTTGCAATGTCATCATTATTTGGGAAAAGCGATAACAAGCATGGGGTTTCTCCTTCTTATCATTTACAAGGGTTTATTGTATTTTTCTATGCTACATAAAATGTCTTTTCTATTTGTGCATTAGAAGTAATTATGATTGTATTCCAAAAAAGGGAATCAAAGTCTTTTAGCTACTTTTATACTGTTAATATAATATCTCCATAATAGGAGAATGATGCTTGATTTAGTTATTATTTACTAGGCTTGATTGAATGCAAGAGTCACTTGAGGTACACCCAAATAAGTTATTAAGTTAACTAGGAAAGCTTGTGTTACTCCTAGGATAGATAATCTAGTACGGGAGGGACTTGTGTACTTGTTAATTGAAGTCATTTCAAGTAGAATAGTATGTTGTAGGTTAGTCTGGGATGACAAATTATCCAATGAAGGACAATATCTATGTGTAGTGTAAGATAGCCTTAAGTCAATTCGGCTTTGAGTAGTGTATGTGATAGATGACTTCATTCAAAGTACTGAATGAGAACACTTTGGCCAAAGTAATGCAATGTACGAGACTCCACTTAGATTGTGTGATACTTGAGACTACACTGTCAGTTCACCGTGATCCTGTATTACATACTAGTTCGAGATTGTGGGATTACAAGTTCTAGTTATGTAGGACACAACAATATGCTCAATTGGTTGTCATTATCAGTTACTCTACCAATCTCTTCGTTGAAGGGAACGACCATCTATTGAATGATAGATGTGCAGGGGATTGCATTAATAGTTTGTGGTTGGTGGAAAAGCACCTGAGTGATGCTTCTCCTCCACAACAGGCAACAAAAGAACCAAGATTTGAAAGGAAGGATTTTGGACCATCTTACTACTATTTGTTCTAAATCTCTACAAGATATGTAGGTATTTGAATGCTTTCTTACTTTGGTGTATATTTGAAAAGAAAAGGGATACATGTTGGAATATGTTTGTATCATGTTTGGAAATTATCAATAAAAGAAAATACTTTTTTTATTACCATGACTTTGTTAATTGTTTATTTACTCGTTTGGTGTAAAATAAGAAATTTTTACTTTATGAAAGGGTTAGTATGTTACACTAATTGTTGTTATGTTTCGTCTTTGATGTACCTATCATAAGTTGGAAGTTGAAAAACCCTAAGAAAATCCAAATTTGGGACGTGTTTTGGTCATTTTCATATGTTTATGTAGACTTTTAGAGTTTTTTTTCTTGGAATTCCTTTCCTTCGAAATTAAAATTTTCCTTTGTCCTTGTCAAGATATTAGATCTCATCCTAACATACCTTTCCTTCGATCCCCACTCTTTTCCTTGTCCTTGTTAGAATTTTAGACTTTCTCTTACCGACATGCCATTCTTCTGATATTTGATCCTCAATAAGTCGTATAGAGTTTTTGGTATCTCTGATCCCCAATCCTCGACATGCTTGAAACTATAAATCTCCCATATTTTATATTTTTCACTGCTACCTACCTCTTTGCATGACCCATGTCACTATTAATGACTATATTTTATGCTATAAACACTCTACATAGGTTTTCTTCCAAAATAGTTGTTCATCTTAAGGGTGTGAATTCACACGCTTTTAATGGCATAATATGGGTATACCATACCACCATTAACATTATGGTTGTGTTTCTAACATGAATGATTTTTTCAAAAGCTCCAAGTCACCATTTCAATAGATTTTATCTTGTTCCACATGCTACATTGATGACAATGTGTTCTCAATCAATTTTCGTAAGGATTTAGTGACCAAACAAAGTTCTATATATACTAGTTCATCTTTCAAAACAAAGGTTAGTCATTACTTCATTTTCAAATGGATGTAGCACCAAAAAGATCTAGGGTTTCAATTCCTACATGTTCAATCACTATTAGAACATTTCCTCTTGAAAATCATTAAGAGATAGCTATATTGTAATTCAATGTTTCCTTGGCTAGTTGTGGATCTTTAGGAAGACTTCCTAGAGATGAAGTATGATAGGTTCTTCTTAGCTTAGGGTTATCTCTCAATTAATTTCCAAGTGTGAATGTAATATTAATTTGATGTATTGAAACACTTTAATGCATTGTAAACATTATGTGTAATGGCCATTTCCTTATTGAATGTGAATTTATAGAAGTTTGGAGAGGGATTATTAAGTATTTTTTAATATAATCTCTTTTGTCATTTCTATGTGTTGTGTCTTTTGGTTGAAAGCTACTTTTTAACTCAATATTAGGCACTAGTCTTAGAAGTGTTGATTCTCCATTCACCTTAAAAAATAAATATCATATGCTAATAGCTTAGGATTAGGATGTAGTTCATGTATGCACTAAGATTTAATAATTTACTCAGGGAAAATACCTAAAGTGGTCCACATTATTTTCATCTTATAGAATCATGTCTTACATATATCAATTAGCTTAATAGAGGTTATATGTGCAATATTTTAGTCCTGGTCTGTTAATGTTTTTTGGAGCCAAGCATACATCTAGATGTAACTATAATTAGTTAATTTTGCATATCTTTAGTCTTGATTAAATATTGTTAAAGATTACCTCTAGGAACACCCTCTTCGGTCCAACTGAGACCAAAGTGAAGGATAAATTAACCACTCTCTAAAATTGGCCTATCATCACTCATTATTTGTAGATGAGATGATCAATCCACCCTTACAATGACCTTTCCCTAGCCC
This sequence comes from Sequoia sempervirens, assembly GCA_007258455.2. Lineage (NCBI taxonomy): Eukaryota > Viridiplantae > Streptophyta > Pinopsida > Cupressales > Cupressaceae > Sequoia > Sequoia sempervirens. The sequence goes on from VDFB02072018.1 coordinate 10,797, forward strand.
TAAAAAGTGATTGATTCCTCTAGAAGTGTGAGCAACAATTTTGAGACTCAATATAATAGCATCATTGTTGAGGATAAATTAATTGTTGATGATGAAGTGTTGATTTGGTTATATCTCGAGAACCTTAGTGATCTTGTGGAGTATCGGTTAGTGTTTAAGTTGGTAGCCCATATACTTACACTAACATAATGAAAAAAAAATAAAGTAAGTCCTTGTTTGGTATTTGGGAGTTTCAACTACTCAAAAGAAAATTCGTCTCTTCAAGTGAAGATGGAAAATTTGTTTTAGTCAAACCTAAAACCAATTTACACATTAAAAGGATTGATAATGGAGACACAAAGGTATCTCAAATAACAAGAAAATAAAGCTACAACAGACTCAAGGAGACAAAGAATTACATGCAAATCTTAAAGAAATGGTAAATCATTTAGACCTACCATCAAAATTTAGAAGAACATTAGGTAGAAGGATTTAACACATGGATTTAAATCAATACCCTAAAATATCCAACTAATAACATAAGAAAAAAGCATAAGAAAATACAATGATTTGATTATGAGGTAAAAATTGAATGGATGTATGTTGGGCGGATAAAAGTGTATAACATGATTGAAGAGTATTTTTAAAGTCATGGCATGACATATCAATATTTGGTGATATTTGATGGCCACCATCCCACCTCTCCTAGCATGATGTATAAATATTAATTGACCAAAAATAACCTATTATGCCTCCTTAAAGAGGAGATGTTAGAGGTTGTGATAGTGGTTAATGCATAAAAGTTCTACTAAAAATATATGGTTATTGGAAAATAAATTTGAAGAGAATCCTTGATTCAAATTTGTAATATTATTTAATGTAAGGTATTGTTTCCATAGTTTCTACCTCCTGCTCAAATTTTCTAATTTTAAGGGTCTTTAGCAAAATATTTTCCTTTTGAAACTTGTGTTGTTGGAATTTGGGGAAGTTCTCAAAACCTTATTAGCCCTAACAAGGTTATGCTAACCTTATCAAGTTGATATATTTATTGTGATCTTAGTTGAAGAGGATTTTTCGGTTTATGTTGTATGTTTCCAAGCCCATGTTAAAGGGTAACAATACTTCATTACAAATTCCATTTTTTTTTCAACTTTGGAGTTAGGTTCTTAGAACCAGGTCAAAATTTAATAAAGTTTTTGAAAACAGATCCAAAGCACATAAAAAAGTATTTTCTCAAGGTCACAGTGATGGATTATTTTAGAGAAAGCTCATGGTTCTAGAACCTATGGCGAAGATCGATGAAGTTCAAATAGCCTAGCCAATTCCCAATGAGTTTATGACTATGCAACAAAAGAGTTGATTCATGGAGAAAAATTTCTTTGGTGATAAGAGAACTTCAATTAACGCACAATCACAAAGAGTTTGTAAGATTTGTTGATAAATTTTTTGAAAGGTTGTTGGGCCTGATGAGGGTTTAGAACCATTCAAATCTTCCTGAAACAAATTCAAATTTGAGAAAGGTAATGGAGTTGAAGGAAATATTACATGCTAGCGTGAGTATGCCATTAATTCCATCAGATGAAACTTTCAAAACATTAATGGCCCACCTATAAAGCAAAATTTAATTCCAAAAAGCTAGTATTTTCACAAAAGGATACAAAACTAGGGCATGTGAATTTGGATGACTTGTAGAAAAGGATGAAAAAATATGAGAAACCCTTAATCACTCAAAAATTAGTGGAAAGCAGATTTTGTAGGAATGGTTTCCTTGTAGCTATACAATGTCTTGAGTTGGTAATGGAATGCATAAATCCATGACCCTCAATCAAGAAGGTTAGAACCAATGATAACATGATTGTTTAAATTGGACATAGACTATATTTTAACATACTACTCGATTTCTCTATAGAGAAGCATTTGCAACCACTTCCTATCAAAGACTTCGTAGAAAATCAAAACTTCGTAGAAAAGAATTCATTGCTAAAATATGATGGCAAAGCAATGGCTAGTGGTCCTAAAGAAGAGAAAATCTCAATTGTCTCAAAACTTACACTAGTCACATTTTGTAGATGAAATTGATGACATTATAGTATTGCTATGAAGATTAAATGGTAGAGAAGACACACATAATTTTGAGTCATGGATGTACTTTTTCATTGTGGTTATCGGTCATGGGCAACAATTCATAAATTGGACTAATTTTATCAATGATAGCCTTCAAGCTAGATAGCCAAATTTAAGCTAAACAAATAATTTAATGTCTTCATACTTGTTTTATGCCATTGCTAGTATGAGGACATGGCCAAGGTTGTGCTCTATGGGGAATTTTGATGCAAATACCCAACTTTATGACTACTATCCTCAACTCTAGGTGGAAAATAGTTATAAGAGGTTTAAAAGAGTTAATGATTCCTTTGTAATGTTGGTAGTCAAAGAATTGCAAAGAGACAAGCATAATAATATCCTCAGAAGTTGCACAATTGATTAACACTTATAAGAGCTTCTTCATTCAATTTCAATAGTTCACATATGTTAGGATTGGGGGATATGATGGCTTCACATACAAATTTCCTAGGTATGTCAATGATATATTTGTCCTAATTAAAGTTCATAGAAAAATTGGTGAGCTCAATAAAAGAAGTTGGGGGTGGAAAATGCTAGAGTTACTTTTCCTATCGGTTTATCATTTTACCAATGCAAACCTTCCTTTGTACATTGAATGTGTAGAGGGATGTGGTGAAATACAACTTCTAATTCTTTGAATTCTGTTTTCCATTTGATAACAAAGATTTTGTCAAAAATAATTTACAACTTGGGCCTAGTTTTTATCATGCACTTGAATTGGAGAACTATTGGGCTCTTTGTGAAAATGAATTTGAGGTAATTAAAAGAGATTGGATGAGATTGTCAACGAGGCAACTTTGGTCTTTTTGTTAAAACTGGGATATCAAAGGTTTAGAAGATGACAAGTCTGATTTGGTGGATCCCATATACTTGAACCATATACAAATACTGCCAATTTTTCCAGTTAATTGGACCAACCAAGAGATTGTAAATATTCAGGGGAGGACAACAATGGTTCTTAGAAGAACAAAGGAATGGATATTGAAAAACGCTGGTGAACAACATGACACTAGATCATTAGGAATAAGAGAAGCTTCCATACAAGAGGAAACAAGCCATGTGAATCCCTTTTCTCAACCTACATCCACATTCGTAAACCTTCATAATATGGCTAAGGAAGGTGGGGATGGAGGAGAAGAACCACCAAAGAAAAAAATAAAATGAACATGTAGAGGTATAGAGAAAAGCAAAGGAAAAAAGGAGAAAGAGAAAGAAAAGATGGGATCCATCCAAGAGAAAGTTAGAGAAGATACAATCTATATACCTTCATTCCCTTCTCCATTAGTCTATGGCGCTCCCCTTGGGAATCCAGACAAACCATTTTGTGTAGGCTGCAACAGCTTACCATGGCCTTGTTTTTGCTAAGTCACAAGGTGTTTCTAAGCTTTGGTTAGAGGGGGACTCTCTTAATGTGATAAATTGTCTTTTAATGAAGTTCCCCCCTTCGTGGTCTATTTCCCATTTTATTAATGATTTTATCACCATTATTAACTCTTTTGAGGAGATCAAAATCACACATGTTTTTTGGGAGGCTAACATGCTGGTCGATGGTGTTGCCAATGTGGGAGTGCTGGAGAGGTCAGAGTGGGATTCTTTTGAATCACTACCTATGAATTTGAAGTGTATTTCTAATAATGACTAGTTGGTTTGTTTATAGGGGTGGTGTCCTCGAGGAAAGGTTTTTCATCATGATTTTGAGTTGGTTTTAGAATTTCAAACCTTTTCCCTATTTGTTACTTTATTTTTTCCTTGGTTTCCGTAGGAGGATGGACTAGCAGTTTTGGCAGGGCTGTACTTGGAATGATAAGCCCACACGTATTGTGGGTGTTTGTTGTATCGTTTTGAATAGTGCATGGTTCTTTTTTTTGTTAATTTTCTTCTAGGATTTGACGTGTTTTGGGTTGCTACTTGTTACTATGGGTGGCGACCATTGTAGAATTGAGCCGAGTTCCTGTGAATAGTTCCATAAGAATGCTACTATGTGGAAGCATTTAGAATTGGGGGGGTTTCACAATTTATGTAGAAAATTCAAGGCCCAGACCCTAAAGCCACCAATTTCTTTGTGAAAGGATGGAATGTGAGGTCTCTACGGTACAAGGATGTTGAGTTTCGTATTGATGAGGATTTTATTGCGGAGGTAACTGGTCTTTCGGTTATTGGGAGGAAGTTTTTCAGAGACAGGGGTGTGGCCAAGAAGGCGTTTGCGAACTTTTTCAAGCATGATGAGAGGAATCAACTTAGGGAAATTGGAAGTGGCGGTTATGCTAGGAAGTCCTTGAAGCCACTTTGGAGGGACCTCGTGAAGGAAATTATGTACTACTTCACCCTTGAAGGTAGATTCTCTGTGTTTTATGCTTATCACTTTGTGCTTTTGAACCATTTTAGGCATAAGGTTTCTATCTCCTTTCCTTTTTATCTGTTACTCTCTATGGAGAAGAGTATTGAAGACCACAGGAAGAACCCTAAGAAGATGGTTCTTCACAAAGGGCTTATGAGTTTGTTATTTGATCATATCAAGTTGAAATTGATTCCAGTCTCCCCTAAAACTCCTGGTAAAAAGGGGGTTAAAAATGATGGTTATGATACTGGGGATTCTGCTAGTGAATGGTTTGGTAGTTATGAGGAGGAAGAGTCAAAATTTTAGGATATGTCTATTGATGAAGAAGGCTCTGAGGAAGGGGAAGAGGATTTGGAAGAGTGGGGTAAAGGTTATGAGACTAATGTGGAGTTACGGGAGGCTTTGGCTAATTCTGTAAAAAAATCTTTGAAGGGGAAAACCAAAGGCTTGAATAAAATCAAAGCTTTGGCCAAAAGGAAGCTTGTGATCGGCGATGAAGAGAAAGCCTCGGGTTCGAATGTGAATCCTGCGTTGTCTTCGGGTAATGAGGGTTTGAAGGGATATCCTCTTGAGGGTGAAGTGGCTCCTTCGAATGTTGTTTGTGGTCAGAATTCCTTTGTGTGAAACCTGTTCCTGGTGAGATTGGTTGTATGGAGAGATTCCCTGTGTTAGGGCTTAAGGTTCCAAAAAATATAATGGAGAAGAAGCCGGTTGATACTAGTCCTATTGAAATGTAGGGGATTGAAGTGGTTAATTGAACTCTCAGGTTGTTTCTTCGACTAAGAGGGAAGTAAAGAAGGAGCGTCTAGAAGTATTAGCTAACTTTCCAGACAAGGAGAGGATCAAGGTGGACGTTGTGGAGGTCGAGGATTCCCTAGTTGAAGAAGAGGACAACCACAATAGGGATTGTGTTGATTCCCCTGATGATTTAGAGCAAAATGAGCAGCCTCCGGTTAACTGGGATGAAATTGATATGAATATGTTTTGTAGGATGGCTGAAGATGGGACTAGAAACTTGCTTTCTTTGGTTAAGTGGTTATTTACTGAGGTTAAGGAGCTCAATCTTTAAATGAAAAATTGGTAGGATGTTTGTGTTGCTATTCTTAGAAGCAACCAAAAGGAGTGTGAAATAAAGGGAAAAGTGAAATCAATGCATGTTAAGCTTGATAACCTTCTGATGGATGCTGGTCATTTGGGTGCTACTCACGAGGAAAGGATTTCCTCTTTGGAAGGTATTGTTAATAAAATGCTGGAACACAGAGTTGCTAGCCTGAAGGATAAAATTGGTAAGATGTTTGAGAACTTAAAAATAGTGGTCAATATTAGTAATAATTCTTTGAAGACCACTTTGATGGGTCTTTCTACTCTGAATGAGAAAGCGTTGAAGTGGATGGGTAAACCTCTTGACATGGGTGATATGGAGAATATGATTGAAGAGGTTCATGACTTTTCTTTGGTGGAGAAAGAAGAGGCTTCTACTCGTGCACTGGATAAAGACTTGCAAACTAGTTTGTTCCTTAGGATGAGAAGGAAGACAAAAAAGAGGGTGACTGTGGCTGTTGAAGAGCTGGAGGATGTTATCAGTATGCATGAAGGGGTCATTAAGGAGAACATGGCCTCAACTGATGTCTTAGATAAGTTGTTGTAGCTCGTGCTTCCTTTTTTGGTTCAACAATTTTGCTGATATTTTTTGCTATTGGGATTGCTGATGGGTTGCTATTGTGAAATATTCTATCAGCTGTTTGGTTTTTTGGGCTGTTGGGTTTAGTGCTTAATTTATTTTGTAGATTTTCATCTATGTAAAGGGTTTCAGGGTCCCTTCAAAACCTGTTTTTCCTTATAAAAAACTAACCGTTCTTCTCCTTCCCATTCTTCACCAATTCAATTGCCCCCTCATTCACCTAAAATATCATCTTTCATTACACCACCACCCAATAGATCTTTGCAATTATTTCTTTAGTTACTAGGAATCCTTCCTTTGTTCCTCTAAGTACATCCATCTTATGGTTGCATAAAAAATTATCCAAGAAAATAAATCTAGTTGAGCTTGAAATCCCATAACATAATGTCATTTTTAGTCGATAGGCTATATATAATGTGAGGTTTCTGCCCGAAACCTGTCTCACATTGGATACATGGAGCCGTTAAACAAATTCCTGTTAGTTTTTTTTGACGTCTAAAAAAGATTGATTCACATTTAATAATTCAGATCTTTGTTGCATGTGTGAAATTTTCTTTTAATTTACTGTGAATATATTGAAGTAGTCGCTAGATGAATGAATAAATGAATGAATAATTTTAATATCATCCATGAGACCATCGGCCTATGGGACCCAAAGTTTGATCTTTAACCATTTTCAGTTTTCTTTCCAAGTCATCTCTCCTATTATGAATCTTGATCAAGAAGCTAGCCGTCTTGAAAAGCCTATCCTCTATAAGGAGCTCATTTAGATTAACCACCTTCAAGTTACCCTCATACTAGATACAAATGTCTTCATAAGTTGCACACTCGAAGATAAAGTGACATTCGGTCTCAACCACCCCCTTGCTATAGAAAATACAAGTTCTTTGCTCCCACACTTCCTTGGGGACAATCCACCTACCTATTTCACATCTAAGATGATGAAACCCAATCCTTAGCTATGCAATGAGAAGCCTCACCTTACCTTTAATTGGGACCCTTAGGTAGTCTTTTTCGTCATGCTCCCACATGGGGTTGAATTCTTTGATATAATGTACTTTTTTGCAACCAAGCTGCCTAGCCCACACAACAACTCTAAAATTTTCAAACATAATTTTTTTTATCTCCTCATTAGTGTTAGGAAATTCATGCAACTTAATTTCCCACTTTCTCAGCTGGAGGGAGATTGGTTTTCATTCATATTATTTAATTTTTTCTATTGTGGTAGGTAGCGATTTGTAAATGCTAGGAGCAAATAAGTTTATTTTTTTTGCAAATGATGGTCTGTGTGGCTTTTGTTGCTGATGATGAGGCATCGTCTCCTACCTCTTCTTTGACTACAAGAGTTGATTTTGTGATGGGGGTGCCCTCTGTAACAATTGGTGTCATTGGATCTCTCATGGTCAAACAAACTAGTATTTTCGTTTTAAAAGGTTGCAAAAATCTTGTCTTGAGCTAAACAATCTTGTCCTCGAGCCCTTTCATTGCATGTGCACCCAAAATATTCTGGGTTACACTACAATCCATTCAAAACTCGACCTTGGCTTGGCTCCATGACACTGTTCGGTTCTGGCGATGGGGGTGGGGAGCCGAGGGAGAGGGGTCACACAAGACATCAGATTCCTATGCAGAGTACCCGATGAAATCCCTATTTGGGCACGACATGGACGAGTTTGGAGTGGTTACTAGTGCCGCTTGCGTTCTTGAGGTGTGTCTGATGCCGAGACCGTTCTAGGATGGCAATGGAGCCACCACATAGCAATCTGATGTCTTGCATGCATTTGTGGTTAGGGGACCTGCGTGCCCCTCTAGCATGACTCATGTTGTTGGTATTTTTCTTGTGTTTCAGCTGATAGTGTCATTTTGGTTTATATGTGGAGAATCTGCAGCAATACCACTAGGTTGCTTTTCTAAAATATTTTCCTTTAGTGACTCTCTCACTAATACAGGAAACACCATATTTGGTGTAGGACGACCCAATAACTTTCAAGGAGTTTCCAATCCCCCCTATGGATGAACATACTTTCACAAGCCTACTAATCATTACTTAGATGGATGCCTTGTCATCGATTTTGTAGGTGAACAAGCAACTCAAACTCCTCTAGTGATTTACTGTTCTAGGTGTGTGAAGACTGAAGTTTGCAACTTTCTGTCATATAAATATGCCTTAGTGATATCTATGAACATTTGCATACCTATTAGTTTATACTTCACAATGGCATCTATGTCTTAAATGTTCTATTCATACTAGGATGCTGAACAATTTCTTTACCAAATATCTTGATTTGTTATTTGTTGGAGTGAAGTTGATGAAGTCTCTGGTTTTGACTTAATATTTTTATGTATTAAGTTGTAACTGCAACTTTGTGTTTATGTGGCTGATAGATCAAGCTCTTGGGCTCCCATTTCTTCAACCATACACCAAAAAAAGGGGAGATTTTTCTCATGGTGTTAACTTTGCTGTGGCTGGATCAATTTCCATAGATCATGAATTTTATACATAGATGAATATCAGTTTCAATTAGATTCCTCAACCTTTGGGAACTCAACTTCAATGGTACAAATAGTTCATGGATAAAACTTGCAAAAATTCCAACACATGTATTTATGAGTGGATGGTTTTTTTAAATAATGGTGTAATGGATGCATTGACATTGTATTTGTAGATAAACTAGTTTCAACTTCTGACTCATCTCATTATGCTTATTTTAATTTTACACTTTTTAAATTGCCATTATTAGCACAGTAAAGCATCCCATGTTTACATCACAGACACAGGTGTTTACACAACTAAATTATATTAACAAGTTGTTCTGTAAAAGGAAAAGTTCTTTTGTATTTTCAATGTTAAGTTAATTATTGCTTCAAGTCTAAGTCATCTTGAAGGTGAAGCAAGGGAGTTGTTTGACATGTAGTCTAAGAACAACTAGGTGATTAGAAATCCAAAATCACTTGCCAACAATCAACTTATTGACTTACCAATCCTTTATGTACCTATGAATGAAGTTATGGGTTATACCAGCCATAAAACAAATATACTCTTACACCTCCTATTGGGCTTAAGGAGGGGAGTAGGATATGTTCTAAAATAAATTTTTAATTATTTTTATCAACATTGATCTTGCTGTATTATGCTATTTTACCATATATAATTCTTCTACTGAAGCCCTATACTGGATGGGCGAAACTGGAGCGAATGATTATGCTTATATTACTGGCTCTGACATTTCCAGTGACACAATTAGGACACTTGCTATTACCAAAACTCTGTAGTTTTTGGAGGAAAAATATTTTGTTGTAAAGAAAACTCATTTTATTAATACATGTAATTCTTAAAAGTCTCTATTAAATAAAATTACTTACTAGGTCCTGAGCAGAATAATAATTAAAAGACATGAAATTTTCATATTATGAAAATATTTCTGATTTTGATTATGTAAGTTTCTCTTCATTAACATTTTGGATCATACTCTATAATCCATAATCCATAATTAAGATGAATAGTGATTGAACAACTTCCTATTTAAGTTCGTAGTGAATCCTATTGATTGGCCTTTGGTCTTTCAATAGCTATCTGATAGAAAAAAAATATTGCAGACATTAATTCAAGGAGGAGCAACATATATGTTAGTAGAAGGAATGCCTCTCACTAGTTTCCTACCAATGGAAATGAATTTAGGCTCCATTGAAGATCAAGATCAAATTGGATGCATTAGAAGTGTGAACCAACAAGCAGAGTCACATAACACATTGTTGCAGTAGGGATTGGAAGGACTGGGGAAAAAAAATCCCAACACATTAATTATGTATGCAAATTATAATAGTGCACACAACAAGGTCCTCTTGAGCCTGACTCAATATGGTATGACATAGTTATAAACCTATGAATGCATGTATTTTGAACATGTTTTACTAGATTTCGTTAGTGATGCTTCTCACATGGGAAACAATGATATTCCCATTTTGTGAAATAGGTTTTAGTGGATAAGTGGAATGCTTTCTTCCTCTTAGATAGTTAATTCACACCAAAATGTTGAAGCAATGTTCTCATTTTGTGAAATACTCTGCACTTAAACAAGTGGATTGTGTTCCTATTGTAAAATAGTTAGAACCTATATTTTCTTTTGGATTCCTTATGCAATTATATCTTGTGGATTATAGTTTAAATTATTTTGCATTTCATTTTCATGATTCTCTGCCAATTAGTGAGTGTTGCTATCTATATGAGTTACTTGCTTCATTTCATTTCAATTACTCCACTCAATATTGCTTGGGAACTTGTTGCAGATAAATGGAATTGCCCAAACATTCCACATTTCACCTAGCAGAAAAGCACATGTTTATGAGAGCTGCTATATGTTTTTGACATACTGTCTGGACCTTCTCCACCCAAATATAGTGAAGGGTATATGATATTTGGTGCTTGAAAGAAATGAATTAGTTCATTTGGGATCTAAGTGCCCATAGAAGCATAGCTCCTGAAAGTTTCACAGGGATTGTTGAAAGCTTACACTTATGGGGCCTCATAAGCTAATGTACATCTTATATTCTCAATACAAAAGTTGATAAATTTGTACTGCTTTCATCTGTTGTAGTAGAAAAATAAAGATGGTATTCTTCTTTGAGGAAGAATAAGCTTTGAAATTTCTTGTAAAGAACAACATTGGTTACCACTACTGATATGAGTTTGAATATAATCCTATCTTCTTTGTTACTATTGATATGAGTTTGAATATACTCAAACCTTTTGGTAAATTATTTTCTAGAGTATTAAACTACAATTATCACTTGGATATTAATCCTGACATTATTAATTACATCAACAATATATAATTATGATTCTCATGATAAAATATTTGAATATATTTAATGTTTGCATTGATAATAATATTGTATTGTGCTTATATACTTATATATGATAAGATTCTTTTCAAAAAATACTGGTGTCTACTACACTTTTGAATGGTTTATGGGCCCAAAATTTAGCAAATCTAGTTTTTTTAGGGATCATAGAATTGATGTTTACTATACTATGGATGGACATTCTTAATTTATTTGTGTATCGATGTATATTATTGTGTTTATATTGAGATCATGTTGTTAATAACAATTATTTTTTATTTGATTTTATGGGTTTTCACTCAAAACATTTTCAATCTTTACAATAGGATGATGAAATTGGAGATGCAAAAAGTTAGAAATGTAAATTTCATTGTTATGGTTAATTTTTAGTTGCTTTGGAGATTTTTTCAGCTTCTTTAATGAACATACTTTCCCATTTGGTGAATTTTAGAACTTTTTTCCTATTGTTTGCTTGGTATCCACTCTGGATTAATATGTGGGTTTCTATCCACAACCATTTCTATAATTAAATGATCAAAGAAATTGTAATAGTATGTGAGGAAACCGAATAGTTTTATTGATCCCCAAAAATATTAAAAAATGAGTGCTGGATAATGTACATTATTCATTGCCAAAATAGTCGGTCCTGCTTTTTTTTTTTCAAAAAGGGGTAAAATTTTATTAATTCCAAAGAAGAAATACAAAGTAGAAGGGCAACAAGCTCAAATCAAAACCAACCACTAACCAATCTTATCCTTATGAAGTACTTGATCTAACATACAAGAAATATCCGAAGGCAAAGAACTCCTATCAACAATATTCCAACCTTCCAGCCCATCTTATGTCCATTTAGCCAAGCAATCCGCCACACCATTCCACTCCCAAGGAATATGGGAAAAATAAACTGAGTCAAAAGAGCCACTCAAACTAAGAATATGACAAATAACTAGGGATAACTGCCAATTATCCCCATCCAACTGCCTCTCAGTCAACATAGAAACCACCACCTGTGAATTGGATTCACAAAGGACCCATCTCCAACCCTAGAGAAAAAGCTCTCTCCAAAGCATACCAAATAGCAAGGGCTTCAATAAAATTATTAGTATGAAAACCTTTATAAGTAGAAAAGAAGAACTAGACATCTCCAAAACTATCTCTACCAATCCTACCTATCCCCATTGGGCTAGGATTTCCTCTAGAAGAGCCATTTGTATTAATATTTGGTACCCTAGGAGGGGGAGGATGCCATCTACCTTCTCTAACAACTTTTTCCTTAACCCATCTACACCTTTGTCTAATAGGAATACCATTCTCTTGAGCAGGGAATCTCAACCTTCCAAAAATCTCCAAATCAACAGAATCCACAGGACTAGCAAGATCACACTTAGCCATGACTATCTCCTGGAGAGCGCAAACAATTCACTACCACAATTGCTTGACAACCAATTGTGCCCCTTGGGATATCCGATGATTCCGTTTTAGCCAAAGATTCCAAAGAATAAAGGAAGGCCCAATATCCCAAGTAACTTGAAGAAAAGAAGTCTTAACTGGCGGCAAACCAAGACAAGCACAAAACTCAACCAACAAAGAGACATGCGAACAAGGTAGATTCCAAACCCCCCACCAAAGATGCCACATCTCCCTAGAAAAAGAACACTAGAAGAAAAGGTGAGAAGAGCACTCCTCACTATTATGACACATAACACAAATAGATGGGCCATGAAAACATCTTTTCTATAAATTATCCCAAGTGAGACATCGATTCTTAGTTAGCAACCAAAGAAAAAAGTTACATTTGGGCCAAGAGAACTTGTTCCACACTCATTTCTACCAAGGAACACCAATCCTCCCAAAAAGTTTCTTGTCCAACTCAAGGTACCCAGAGGCCATTGAAAACTTCCCTGTCGAATCCTATCCCTAAGCTAGAGTATCCATGTCCAAAAGAGACGAGCATTCCCTATTAGCAAGAATCCTAACTAAATACCATTGCTCCTCCCCAATCCCCCTAGGAGGCCATTCCTAGGGATCTTTCCAATTGCACACAAAACTCTGCCCCAAGTGTTGAATTGACTTATAATTAGCCACCCTACACCAACCAATACCAATAAAACTATCACTGAGAGCCTGTAAATGAGGGTATATCGAGAGAAGAGGAGGGTAACCATCCCAAGAATCCCCCTAGAACAAAGCATCAAAGCCCTTGCAAAAAATCTAAAAAAGACCCTGCTTAACAAGGTGAGCCAGATTGCATCTGGGGACATCAACACCATCAATCCCTCCAAGGTACTATAAGTGAGAATACGAGCCCAAACCTTATCCTGACTCGTACACCAATGCCAATACAATTTAGTTGCAAGCACTTTCCCATTCAGAGTTGCTAAATGAAAACCAATTCCTCCCTCACATTGAGGCCTAAAAAATGACTCCCATTTAACTAAACTCCACTTAGAAGCAAGCAGATTACCACTCCAAAGAAATTTGCAAGAAAGATCATCAAACTCTTTAAGAAACTTTGAAGGGGCTACATGAAGGAAGCACTTGTAAATAGGAAGATCCTGAATCACAGAACGAAAAAGAGTCACTCGAGTCGTAGTTGACAACCATCTATGCATCCAATGAGTAGCCCTTCTCCTCAACTTCTCCAACAACTCCTTCCAAGAATCTCAAAGCTGAGTACCCACCCTAAGAGGAACTCCGAGATAAGTCATAGGGAAGGAAAAAATTTGAAACCTCAGAATCTTAGCAATCCTTTTTTTGAATACACACAGGGGTGTTAAAAAAATAGATAAAAGATTTATGATCATTGATTTTCTGACCTGAAGTAGCCAAATAAATATCCAAAATCCTTCTAAAATTCTCATCCTCTTGAATACGGGCAAGCCCCATTAAAACAATATCATCAACAAACTACAAATGAGAAAGGGGAGGCAAACCAGAGCCCTAGCTCCACCCTTGAATCACTTTATGAGAAACCTGAGCCTTGAGAAATCTTCCTAAACCTTTAGCCAAAATAATAAACAAATAGGGTGATAAAGGATCTCCTTGGCAAAGACCCCTAGAAACCATGAACAAGTCTGAAGGTTCACTATTAATAATAACAGAAAAGGAGGAAGAAGTAACACAACTCATGACCCAATCCACCCAATCTTGATCAAATCCAAAGGCCAAAATAATTTTTTGCAAGAATTTCCACTTAACCCTATCATAAGCTTTAGCCATGTCAAGTTTAACAAACATAGCCTTTTCCTTAGACTTAGCCATGAATATAACCTCTGTCGTAATCACCACCTGATCAAGAATCTGTCTACCAACAATAAATCCTCCCTGCTCTTCTAAAATCAAGTCATTAACCCAAGGCTTCAGCCTTTCTGCAATCAACTTAGTAATAATTTTATACACCACATTACAAAGAGCAATGGGTCGAAATTGATCAAGACTATTAGCTCCATTTTTGGGGATAAGAACTAGAAAAGTGGCATTAAGAGTCCGAAGCATCTACTTATTACATTGAGACTCTTGGATGACATGTAGAAGATCAAAATTGATTATTTCCCAAAACTCCTGGAAAAACTCAATAGGAAACCCATCAGGACCAGGAGCCTTACCTTTATTCATACCAAAAACAACCTTTTCTAATTTAGACATAGAGATTGGCTAAAGTAAACCTGCATTCATCTCCCTAGAGACTAAAGAGGGGATACAATTCAAAATCAAACTCTCCTCATCACTAGCAAGTGGAGAGTCCTCTAAGAACAAGGTAGAATAAAAGCAAGTAGCCTCATGAGACATCCCCCTTAAGGAGGATAAAGAGACCCATTTTGAAGTCACAAGAGAAGAAATATGATCCCTTTGCCACCTAGCTTTAACAAACTTATGAAAGAAGGCAGTATTTTTGTCACCTTCCTATCTTCAATCCACCCTCGCTTTCTGCTTCCAAAACATTTCCTCCCTAAGCTCCCACTCCTCCAGGGCCTTCAAAACAAGATGCAAATACAATAATCAATCATCCTACAAAAGCTAACATTGTAGCTAACAGATTCCAAAATATTAAACTCTCTATACCATGACAAGTGAGTTACGTCAATATTTTGCACAAGTTGTGTCATGCTATCATCGATTTGAAATTGTATTTCTCATTTTGTTAATAACCCACTTGAAAGATCCAAGTCGTGATTAGTAGTATTGGACTGGAAGAAGACATATACACGATCATGATAAATGGAAAAAATAATGATTTAAGTATTTTATTTTATGTATTATTAGTAATAAATGATATATAGTGATTAATCCATTGTATATCCTTAAAGTTGCAGAGAGAAAGGGAGGGAATGGGTAGGTATTAGTAGTGTTTTAGCATTTTAGTTGTGATGATGATGGTACCCTTTCCCATGTTTCGGTGGTGGATGAGGAATGGCCTTTCCCATGTTGTTTATATGGGTGTTCATATTTAACATACCCAGTTTGTATTATAGTGTGAACCATCATGATCTGTGTACCCATTTTGAGTCATTGTAAAGGGTGTCGATGATTTATATACTTGTTTTATGCTGTTGAGTGGGTGTTCATCATTCTTAAGTTGGATCAATTTTTTTGATTTCAGTTCCTTTTTCTTTTTATGGGGGTTGGATGGTTAGCAAGGAAAACTAAATGGAATTTGATGGGAAAAATATGAAGCAAAAGAAGGTTCATTTGTGGGCCGATTGTCAAGGTTGTTGGATGTTATTGTTGAGATGGGTAGCTTGAAAGCCTTGAATTGTTGGAAGTGAGACACCTCATTGTTTCAACAAAATAAATATTGCTATATGCAAAAAATCAGCCAAATAAATGATTTGACAGTAAAAGGAACTCCACTAGTTTGAAGGAATAATTGACAAGCAACCAACCAATGATTTCATAATACTTTTTCCTTTACACCAACCCGTAGGATTTGATTTTTCCTCTTGCTTTTGGTCTCAAAGGTTATAAATCATTAGCCTTGTCTTGGGAGCCTTTCCAAATAGTACAAAATAAACTAAAGCTTGTGAAGTACATGGTAAATATAAATGGAGCTAATCTATCAGATTAGATGGAGCATTGTTGATTCTGCTTCTGCTTATATATTACATCATCACCTCTCCGCTAGTTTTATATCTGTAAATTCAAAGTTAATAAAGCCACCTTGATTGACAAGAATAGATGTGAAGAAAGGTTTTCTAAATGGATTATAACATTTGATTCTTATTTAATGGTTGAGAGTACTGTCTATAATCTCTAGATGAATGAAAAAGACAAATTCATTTTTTGTAATCACCACTAAGAAATTCAATAGTCAATCCTTTCCCAAAATTCCCTTTAACAAAAAAATGGGAATGCACATAGATAGTTCACTTGATGCTTTTAATTCCACTAGTATGAATTACACAAAGTTGTAGATCATCTGCAAGTAAAGAAGAGCTGTCTAAATCACATTAAATATGTCTAACAAATATAGAAAGAGATGGCTACTGAGACTGCTATTTCAAAATTACATGCTAAAATTTGGTTGATTAAATGTTATCGTTAATTATGTTTCTATTGACATTACTCAGAGAAATTGTTGGCCTTATGCACTTTAAATAGTCAAAAACCTACATTTACCTTCATTCCTTTTAACAACTACTTACATTTGATCCTATACTATGTATTTTTCAAAAAAAAAAACATTGTGTTTATGGTGTATGTATTAACTTTTTTCTTACATGTGTAGAAACAAATAGATGTACAACACAAACTCTTTGTGTTGGCTCTTTTCATAAAGGAACATCAAACCATCGACTACAAAAGCATCATATCTAAAATTGTTATGCTTTAATCCTTCAATTTTCTATAAACAAATTTGTAATGCAACAAACTTTCATATAATTATCTATGTATTCCAAACTATTCTATATAATTATTCTATGTATTCAAATTCCTAATACAAACTTGTATAGACACTACAAACTACAATTTTTAATATGTTTAATTACATATAATTATCTATCAGTGTGCCCCTTGCACCCCTTCTGGTGCAAGTGCTAGTTGGATTACTTCAGAGAACGTTCAAAACAAAGAAACTAAAGATGATTTCTAGGCTAATGCCAAATACCTCCTCAAGAAATATGTTTATAGAAATAGATCATCCCTTAGCGCATAAAGGATCCTTTACGTCGGTAGTCGAAGATTATAATATTAGAAGGGTTAATTTAGGGTCTTCTTCTTGGGATGGTGATGTACATAATTCTTAGGTGTTTTCTACCAGAATAGTTGAAAGAACAGAAAAGGACAAGAAATCAAAAGATGAGCTCAAACGACAGCTTTAAAATCTTGTCTGAAATCTACCTTAATACTTCATATCATCCTATAGGGAAAATTGATTCTTTTTTGGATCCAAATTCTGATGGTGCAAAGAAAATTATTGATAAAGTTCAAAAATATAAGTTTTATGTACAAGCAATAGAAGATTGGGTAGGTGAAGTCATAAATAAGGTATCTAGGTTTATGGAAGAGATCAAGAAAATATATAATGGTTTGGAACTAGGCAAAAGGAATTTGATGATGACATTGTAGTCTCTAAACAAGAAGAAACTAATTGGTTGAGCATAGATAAGACCTTGAAAGAAATGATAGACCTGGGAATGGAAAAGTTGGTCGCTAAACAAATTCTAACCCATACTAATGATGTCAGATATATCATATGGAAAAAGAAACACAGAGTGGAAGGTGGTTGCTCTCCAAAATAATATTCAATAATTGAATTTTTTTTAAAGAAGTGTGACTAAATCAAGGTAGTTGTGCAAAGTGACCTCCAGTCCATCGAATTAACAACCCAAACAAAATTGTTGGTCACGGATTCCCAAGATAATATAAGCACTTTTAAGGCCAAAATCAAGGAGTTGTTTAGCAGGATTTTTTTTGCATAGAAAACATGGAAAAATTGAGCGTTATCAGCTCATCAATTGACTCAAGGTGCGAACCTTCTTATAGCCTACCAGAGCAAGTTAGAACACATTGGTGGCAACAAAGCATTGTGGACGTTAAGAACTGATAACGTCATCATTCAAAATTACAATGGCATGAGACCTATCATCAAAGAGTCCAAGCATACAAGGGAAAGAATGTTAAGAAATTCCCTAGTCACCCACAAAAGGAAAAGATAATAATAATGTTGATGATGTACCACCACAACAAAATGTTTAATTTATTCAAAATATTGTTATGTTTTAAGAAGTCCCTTAAATTTTATGGGGTCTCTTTATACTCTCTTGGATAATGTCTTAAAGCTTTAGTTACTTTCAATTATATATCTATATACACACACAAGGTAGGTAGACAGTTAGAGAGAATAGAGATTTAAAAGTGAAATTTTGTGGGTGATAATTTTCTAGTAGGGGATAATTGTAAATATGTGAACTCTGTAATTTATGAATATTCAAAATAAATTTTTTTTGGAAGTTTGTACAGTTTTATGGTTTTGTGTTGTCATTTCTCATGTGAATGATGGCTATTTTGGGTGTTTGATATTCTTATGTTGATTATTATCATTCATTTTCTAAACTGTGAGGTTCTTTTAAAATAGTAAAGTAGTATGTGTGCTAATTATTACTTTGAAATAAACTTTTATTAATGCAAGACATAAATCAAGACTCCAAAAATCAATGTGGAAATAGAAACCACAAAAAAAATTTAAACCACTCTGAACCAAAACTCTTGGCGGACCTCCTTTCAAAAATTATTTTGAACCATCAAATGATTGTATTTTCATTTGAAAACTTGGATAATGAAAGCCCCCACATTCATATTTAGGAAAGTAAAAAGATCAAGATTTTTTATTGTTTGAATAGTTTTGATGTAAATATTTACATTTACATTAATTTTATATATATATATATATATATATATATATATATATATATATAAAATGAAAGTTCCAATTTGGTTGTTAAAATTCAAGTTGTTCTTTAATCATTTGGGGAAATTAGGTATATTAGAATATCATGATATAGTTAATAGGAACTTTTGTATTTATGAGCTCTGAATTAATTTTAAATATATTTTATCAATCTGTTTGGGGCAAGTCATGGGAAACAAACACTTTACACCCTTGTTCAAGGTTAATGTGTATGTATGGTCAAAGCTCCATAAAATGAATATACATAAAATATTTATTATCTACTTTTTTTTTTATTATCAGACAGTTGTTTCACAAAGCTTACAAAGGTATTTATCATTTCAAATTTTCATATTGATTTAATAACATATATTTCTACCTGACTTGATTAGTTAAATTTGAAATATTCTTTTTATAGAATAACTTATTATTGTTTATATTTTAGATTTTCCTCTATATTTCTATGTTGCTTGCAAACCTATAATTCTTGGAATTTTGATACTTATTTGCAACTAGCAACCAAAGACAAATGAACAATCAAACAATTGTTTCATATAGCTCACAAAGGTATTTATCATCTCATTTCTCCATATTAATGTAATTGCATATATTTATACGTGGTTTGATTAGTTAAATTTGAAATCTTCAATACACATTTCAAAATTAGTTGTTTTAATTTTTCCAAGAGATTTTCTCTATAAACATTTCAATTCAAATTACCCATTGATTTAATTTCTATTTAGATAAGGAAAAAAACCACATTTCTATAAATTTAATATATATGATAATTATGAAATTAATTAACACATGATATATATTTATTATTTATATATTAAGTTAGAAAATAATAGTAGATTCTTTATTATAATAATATATTAATTATAAGTCTTTATTTATTAACACATGATATATACATATTAGTTATCTTATTCAATAATATATCTAAATAATGCTGAAAGATATCTTAGTGGACCATATAGATTTTTTCAGAGTATTTATATTATTAATATGTAATTTTGTTTGTATTTTATTATGTAAATTATATACTTAGAAGTTGAGATAGAGGAATTTATATTGAATTATTATTATTATTATTTTTATGAAATGAAAACAAATATTATTTTATTTGGAATAATAATGAAATGTATTAAAATATTTTATATAATTGTTTTATTTTAAATATATATTTTGAGAAATCAATAAATTAACTTGTATTGAATGTAATACAATTATGAAATAGAAGTAGAAATTAATAATATTTAAATAAAGAAGAATGATTTTTTATTTATACAAAAGTTGATTGTATTGAAAACATAAGTACATAATTTATATTAGTTTAATATGACTTATATGTGAAATAAAAATAAGCTTTATTTCAAAAAATGATCTTAAATCTTTTTGAAAAAAAATCATCTACCTTCATATTTAAACTCTATCAAAACAGTGGTTAAGGGACTGATGAAGACGCTTTGCTATTTTCAAGCAAGATTTGTTTATTAGGATATTTGTAACCCCAACCTGCAGGCCTTCTTAATATGTCTTAATAATTAGAGAATGGAATGGTGTTGCTGATTGTTTGGCTAAATGGGCTTCTGATCATATTCATGATTGAAATTTGGTGGATCGGGGTCAACTACCCCTAGATTTGTCTCAACAATTGGATCACTTGGTAGAACTTGATAGGGCTATTTAATGGCCTTGCTTTGTAACCTTTTCTTGTTTTAATAAAAAAATTACCCCTCCTTGATGTTAAATAAGCTATTAAAAACATATTCAAGAAATGCAACATGTTTGTTCTGGGCTGCTTTAATATCTTTTTATATTTTATTTAAAATAGTATTTATTAATGAATATAGTTAATATTATAAGAGACGATAAGGCCACACAACATTTTGTATTGGATTTATATAGAAATACCCTCATCCAACGTAATTATTGATTAGTTTTTACTTTTTCTAAACAATAACTGATGTACTTGAACTAGACCCATGTATAGCGTTCTTAATTATGTTAATAACTCATATGTACATACTTTGTAAAATAACAATGTATATCCTTCATCAGATATCACTAAAAATATCTTCTTTGTACATACTTTGAAAATAAACATTGTATTTTCTTAATCAAATATCTGTAATGATATCTTCTTTGTAAAAAAAATCTAAAAAATAAATATAATTGTATATTTTTTAAAAATGCATTTCATGTGTTAACTTTTTGAACTTTGTACAATTCTTGGATGTTTTCATAATTTGCACTTGTGTGTAACGATATTGTCAATGAGTTCTACTTTTTCCAGCCCATTATTATTACACAGATGTTTTACATTCATTTGATATGTGTATTTTCTTAAGGCATTTTAGGGCTAAATGTTTTACAAGATATGACACTTAATTAATTCAGAAATGGAAATCCTTTTTATCTATGTATGTCAATTATAATTTCTGGTTTAAATCTATTATTAGAATCTCCAAAATGTAAGAATCCACTAAAGATTTTTCAGAGAACAGCCATGAATATATTGGGTGAAAACAAAATGTTTCTCCCCTTTCCAAACTGCCACTGTGCTATTTGTTGACCAAGGCTATCCTTGGATTGTTGTTTTTTCTTCCACCATGCAATTTCTTGAAATCTACCAAGGGTTCATTTTGGTTGATCTTTGTTGCTTTTATAATTTCTATCTGAAACTATTTTTATTAGAATATGAAATCCATTTGTTGTTCCATTTTTTAAGAATTTGCAAGGAACTCATTAGTAGTTGAGACAGAAAAGGGTTGACAACATTTATTTGCTTGACTAGACTGATATGAGGCCTCTCTATTACAATTGTTAAAACTTGTTGAAAGAGTATGTTGCTTTTTAAATATTGCTTCATGGCAAGGCCGAGATGGAAAAATTGATAACAAGTATAGTTGTTTTTGGGTTAATTTCTACTGGAAAATATGGTTTACTATAAATTATATAGGCTTTTGAAATGTACAGATAGATTCTAAAATTTCAAGGTTAATCGCTAAGGTTTTAGAAGCCCTTTATATGAAATTTCAGGCAACATTACAATTTTTTTTTATCACCGTTTAAAACCTTCAGAAAAAAACAGAAGAAAAAGAGAGGCTTTAGAGTAGAAGCAATTTAGCTAAGCTGAGAGAGAATGGGACCTGTATGCCTGTTTTTTTACTGTCCCATCTATTGTATAAGGCCTTCCTAGGAGCTAATGAAAATCCAATTAGTTGTGTAAAATGGCTGAAAAAAATTGAGATAGAATGAGTTTAGAATTTTTGAGAATCTGGAGATGAGATTTGACAAATCTAAATAACTCCATACATCAACACTTTCTGACAAATTATAGATAACACTTCAAACACTCTAGGGCAACATCTGGTTATAAATATTGAAGCAAATGGTTGAAAAGAAAACAAATTTAGGCTGAGTTTAGAGTAAAGAATTCTGTGGAAGTTGTTAAAAAGAAAGTTAGTCGACTTCCCAGTTTCTGCAAATGCTTATACACTGTACTTGTACAACATCTGAACTCACAAATGTTTAAAGCTCCACACTTATCACAATTTAAGATAGTATCTATATCAGAAATAATTAGTTTCATAAATGAATCCACTGAAATAATGTGTTAAGTACCTGAAAGTGAATTTGACAAAAGCTTTCTAGCTTGGATCTCACAAATCTAAAGTATATTAGGGTGCTAACTATTGAAACTCTCTTATGAACTTTCTAAGCAGAACGGTTTCCATCCTACTGGATTTGGTGCATTCCATTTGAAAATTGAACCAATTTTAAGGTATTCTAAGTAGTATCTGTTTCTTAGGTAAATATTAGTGCAATGATCCAAGTTATTGATTTTTTAAAATAAATCAGTAGATTTTTTTTATGAAAGTTTCTATTTAATTATGTGTATTTCTATGGTTTGATTAATTTTGATGAAACTTTGGTTGCTAAAATTCAAGCTGTCCTCTAACCATTTGGGGAAATTAGGTATATCAGAATATCATGATGTAGTTAATAGGAAATTTTGTATTTATGAGCTCTGTATTAATTTAAAATATATTTTTATCAAATTTTTATGTCATTATTATACAGTGTACTTTCCATGATTAAATCTATATCAAATTATATGAAAATGATTTCTACAATTTTACATATTAATTTCGTTTTCTTTCCTTTTAGATCATGGACAATATCGATGTTGAAGAAAACCAATTGTACGGCTTAGTAACAAGTCCAATAGTAATCCCAAATGACTCTTTAGACTCAAATGCCTACATCAAAACACTGATTGAGAAATTAATTAAATCAATATGTGAGAGTTAACTCCTATGCACATACTCTGTAAAATGCCGATGTATTTTCAATCATATATCTCTTAAGATATCTTCTCTGTACATTAACTCTCATATATATGTATATAATTATATTTAATTGTATAGTTATGCTTTTTTTGTACGTGTCAAGTTTGTTAAGATTTTAACAGGATCATAGTTCAGTGCATTTTAAGAATGGTTTGTTTGTGGATGTACCTACAATTTAATTTTCAAGCATTCCTTTGAATGTACTCATGCTTTTTCTTTTAAAATTCCAATTTATTTACAATAGACACTAATAAATATTAGGAATAATGATTTACACTAATAAATTTTATGAATGCAACTACTGTCCTTAAGTTGATACATTAGTAGAAATAAAAAGAATTATCCCTTATTTGAATATTATCAATCTCTACTTTTATTTAAGAATTCATTTTTATTCACTACAAGTTAATAAAATGATTTCTCTGTTCAATAAAAATAAACCATTATAGAACATATTATAATCAATTAAATTATTATAACAAATAAATCTATCTTAATAAATTCAATATAAATATTCCCAAAAATCCAAAACCTCCACTAAGATATCTCTCAGCGTTATTTAGATATATTATTGAATAAGATAACTAAGCTAGTTATCCCAACGATACCATTCTAAATTTACATCTGAAAACTCAGAGAACCCACAAATCCCCACTTTCAACAACTAGCTTCAGGCAACATAAAACAGTTGCAACACCCAAATCACTCAAACAAGGAATTTTATTTTAAAATTATGAATTCAAACTATTGAGAGTGCATTCCAAAGAAATAAGCATCACACATAATACACATTTTTAGAGAGAATTCAAATTTTCATTATATTCAAGCTTACATTGTCTGCAACAACAAGCTGGAAGCACACTAGCCATAATTAAAATTTTCTATATGCAAGATTAATCACACAACCATTATAGATCAGGTCCAAAGGCTTCTTAAACAACTATAGGAATCAATAAATACTTCTCCAATTTCTCATAGTTCTTTTTCCTTTTCTTTCCTCTCATTTTCTTCACTTTTCCTTCCCTATTCCCATTTCCAAGCCTGGGCGTCCACTTCTTTTCCTCCAGCTGCAACTTATTTCATTTTCTCCATCTTGGGCATTTCCATATTCCCCCATTCATTTCTTTTCTAGAAATTTTAAATTCTTTACCAAATTTGACTTTTACCACTTCATCCCACTACCTCCTCCTCCTCTTGGCGTCCAAATTCCATCTCTTTAATTGAATAATATTTTGAATTTCATGAGGAGTTACGTGATGCCCAAAGTAGCCTCCTCTATCTTGGGCGTGGAAGTTTGGCATTAAACTTGCATTTAAAAATAATTTCCAGCACTAAAATCCAAATTTTACTTTGAATTTTCAACCAAGCAAAAATGGCTTATTGAAATAAGAAAAGGAGGAGACAAATGAATTAAAAATTAAATGATACCTACAAGATAGCACAACAAAAAATAAGAAAACAAAAAGCAAGAAAAAATAAAAATGTGTAGGATTGCCCTACACCCAAATACTCCTGCATCAAACAACCCGGGTAAGGGAAATGTTTTATGAGTTGGGCTCATAAACATTTGTAGATCCTATGCCTATTCTTCATCCAACATTCTTCTTTATCCTCTTGCTCTTTCTTTCTCTTCACCTTACTTTGTACCTTTCTATCTTTCCCTTCATTCATCTTTACTCTCTTTCTCCCTTACATGAAATCCATCTCACTATAACTTAAATTCCTCCATGACTCATCGTCCAACTCCACCTCATCATCTTCAACATATTTTTGTACTTCAACACTTAACCTACTATTGTTGCACCTTACCAATTTTTCTATTTCACATTCTTTCACAATTTCATTCAAATGAAAATCAACATTATCACCATCTTTGAAAAATGTAGAAAAATACCTCATTACCTCTATTTTCTTCCCCTTGTCTATTGCTACAAATTTTGCTCCAACTATTGCAATTTGTAGTAGCATGTTATCTTCTTCATATTTTTCTTTTCTCTTTATTCTTCTCACTTTTCATCTTCTCCACGTGTTCTTTCATACACTGTTTTCCCAAACTTATCACTAATTTTGTTTCCTTTAACAGACCAAACCTTGCTACAACTTCTTTGTTATCTTCTACAACAATATTGCCCATTTCACCCTTTTTCACATCCATAAATGTATTTATATCCTTTAAAAAAATAATTTAACATCAAATTCACTTTCACAAATATCAGGAAAATGATTCATTACCTCTGTAATCTCTTGTTCCAAGCTACTTCTGTCCCAATCTTTTCTTCTTGATTGTCTACTACAATATTTTTCTTGTCTTCTTCTACATGGAAATCAACATCAATATTTTATTTGCAAAAATCATAGGAATGAGATAATACTTTTGTTTTTACTGTTGCAACTTCTTTTTCCTATGCATACAACTTCATTTCTCTTCTCGTTTATGCTGAAGTCAACAAGACATATATCAACTACTACTTCTTTCTTTTCCTCATCGTCTTCTTTATCCTCTTTCTTTCTCCATTCTTTCCTTATGCTTCTCTTCTTTTCTTGTTTTCTTTCAAATGCAATTGTATGCCAGGCTTCCCCCACATGTTCTTCTTTCCACAACCTTCCCATCATAGGGTTGTAATGATACATTATCTCATCATTACTCTTGATGTCCTTTTTTCCAAATCTCTCTATTCCATGAGAGATATTCAATTCTTCTTCTTCTTCTAGGTAGCATTCTATCATCTCTTTTTCATACCTTTCATCTGTTGCTTCACTATCACATAATTTCTTTTCACATTTCCTTTTACCTATTTCATGCTTTTTTTTAGCCTCCTCAAGTTCTCTTCTGTGCTACATCTCTATCACATCCAATCTAGCCTCAATCTTCTTTAATTCTCCGATAAGCCATTTTGTAAACCTCTTTGTTTTCACTCTTCCATAGGTAAAATCATCACAAGAATTCTCATAACCCATCTTGTCCTCTTCTTCAAAGACATCTTCAGAGACTCACAAGTCCCTCTATAGTGACAAGTCCTTGCAACAATCTCTCTCTCTTCAGGGTATCAACCCTCTGCAGTCACTGGTCCTCCATGCAACAAAATCACTCACTTTAAATGGCTATCCTCTACCCAACAAAAGTTTTTGGAAGACACACCTCTCTCTATGCATATTCTACTCAACTTTAACCTCCATTGGAGAATAACAATGAACTGACACACTACACCCATAGATGCTAGTGCCCAAATGCCTCACGTTCGATGCTCTGTCTACACACTTAGGAACACTGGATCTAATACCATTTGATGCAATACATAAATCAAGACTCCATAAATTAATGTGGAAATAACAATCACAATAAAAAATTTAAACAACATTGAAATTGCACCCAAAACTCTTGGAAAACATCCTTTCAAAAATTATTTTGAATCATCAAAAGATTGTCTTTTCATCCAAAAACTTGGTTGATGAAAGCCCCCACATTCATATTCAGAAAAGTAAGAATATCAAGACTTTTAACCACATAATACCCTTCTAAATTCATAGTTGAAAACTTATAAAACCCACAAATCTCCACTTTCAACAACTAGCTTCAGATAACATAAAACAGTTGCAACAACACCCAAATCACTCAACCAAAGAAATTTGTTTTAAAATTATGAATTCAAACTATTGAGAGTGCATTCCAAAGAAATAAGCATCACACATAATACAAATTTTCAGAGAGAATTCAAATTTTCATTATATTCAAGCTTACATTATCTTCAACAAGCCGCTGGAAGCACACTAGCCACACTCAAACTTTGCTACGTGAAATATTAATCACATAACCATTACAAATCAGGTCCAAAGGCTCCTTAAACAACTTTAGGCATCAGTAAATACTTCTTCAAATTTTGATGGTTTTTTTCCTTTGCATTCCTCTGTCATTTTCTTCACTTTTCCTTCCCTCTTCGGATTTCCAAGCCTGGGCATCCACTTCTTTTCCTCCATCTACAACTTATTTCATTTTATTCATCTTGGGAATTGCCATATTCCCCACCATTCTTTCTTTTCTAGAAATTTTAAATTCTTTACCAAATTTGACTTTTACCACTTCATCCCACTATCTCCTCCTCTAGCATCCAAATTCCATCTCCTCTTTAATTAATGAATATTTTGAATTTCATGAGGAGTTACATGATGCCCAAAGCACCCTCCTCTATCTTAGGTGTGGAAGTTAGTGTTGGCATTAAAATTATATTTAAAAACAATTTCCAACACTAAAATCCAAATTTTACTTCGAATTCCCAACCAAGTAAAAATGGTTTATTGAAATAAAAACAGGAGGAGAAAAATGAATTAAAAATTGAATGATGCCTACAAGATAGGACAACAAAAAATGAGAAAATAAAAATCAAGAAAAATTAAAAATGTGTGGGATTGCTTGTGTAACCAGATGCTCCTGCATCAAACAACCCAGGTAAGAGAAATGCTTTATGAGTTGGGATCATAAATATTTGTAGATCTTGTGCCTATTCTTCATCCAATGTTCTTCCTTATACTCTTGCTCTTTCTTCTTCTTCACCTTACTACACACCTTTCTATCTTTGACTTCCTTCATCTTTCCTCTCTTTCTCCCTTTCATGTAATCCATCTCACTACAACTTAAATTCCTCCATGACTCATCTTCCAACTCTAGACCTCATCATCTTCAACATCTATTTGTACTTCAACATTTAACTTATTATTGTTGCACTTTACCAATTTTTTGACTTCACATTCTTTCACAATTTCATTCAAATGAAAATAAACATTATCACCATCTTTGAAAAATGTAAAAAAAAACCTCATTACTATTGAGAAAATGTCTCAATCTTCCTTTGTTTTTAATTTATTAATTGACAATTTGTAATTATCTTTTAGTTGTCATGAAATTTGCTAAATGCAACTATGAAAACTTGCAAATGGTTTTTAATTGTCAAATTAGAAAGAGCATAGAGCATGAGAAAAAGGGGAAGTTAAAAATGTGAGCTTAAAAAGATAAAACATTTTTTTTAGTTATATGTGCACATTACTGAAAAATGGATAAAATAACAAGTTGGAAGAAGTTTCTTTTCTTGTTGATTTATGACTAAATGGTTTT
The DNA here is from genome assembly GCA_007258455.2 of Sequoia sempervirens. Taxonomy (NCBI): domain Eukaryota; kingdom Viridiplantae; phylum Streptophyta; class Pinopsida; order Cupressales; family Cupressaceae; genus Sequoia; species Sequoia sempervirens. The sequence continues at coordinate 39,114 of VDFB02072018.1, forward strand.
GAAAACTTCTTTATTTGTGTTTTCTCTCATGCCTATATCTAGTGCTTGAGTTGAAGGGAAAATAAGTTAAGTTGCAGGTTGTTGAAGCCATGAAGTGTTGCAGTGACTCAAAAAGAGAAGTTGTATTGATGTAACTCATTTGAAGGATTAATACAAGTCTTGGATCTCTTTGGGTGTTGAGTTTTTTCCCACAAGGGTTTCTCCACACAATTCTTGAGTTATGGTTTGCATCTTTATTGTAATATAGTTTCAGCTGTGATTTATTAATATCTGTTAATTTGGATGCATGAAATTATCTGCATATTTTCACTGTAATAATTTATCTTGTTTTTCAACATTTGGTATCAGAGCCAACTTGGCTTGATTAGAGAAGGAGACACCTTTCTTGGAGTGTTTGATTGGGATTTTTGTTGTAATGTGAGTGTGTTGTTTTTTCTTGCATTTTTAGATTCAGTGTAATAAGAGGTCATGGATAGCTCATCTTGGTTGGATATTAAAAGGTTTGACGGTACTAGGTATGAGCTTTGGAAGTTAAATATGGAGGATCTCTTGGAAGAAAGAGATAAATGGGTTTATGTTAATAAAGAGAAGAAACTAGAAACTATGTCAGATGAAGATTGGATTAAGTTAGATAAAAAGGATCACAACACTATTTGTTTATGTTTATCTAATTTTGTTCTATTAAATGTGTCTAATGAGACTACTACATATAAATTATGAAATAGAATAGGAGAGATATACCAAAATAAGAGTCTCATTAACAAGTTATTTCTAAAAAGAAAGTTATATTATCTTAAAATGAATAATGGAGACTTGATTGCAGAACACTTGAATTCATTAATCTAATCCTAAGTCAGCTACAATCAATTAATGTAAAGATAGACGAGGAGGATAAATGTATTTTATTATTATGCTCACTACCTAAATCTTGGGATAATATTATTGTTGCAAGCAATGGTTCTTTTTTAGATGACCTGAAGTTGGATGCCCTCATTTCCACTCTACTTTCAAAAGAAATGAGGACTTTAGAGGTGTCTAAATATGCATTGCATGCACTAGGTAGATCTAATGAGAGAGGTAAGGAAAAGAAGAAAGGTGAAAATGACAAGTCTAAGGATTGTTCTAAGTCCAAGGGAAGGTCAAAAACACTTGGTAAGAGTAGATTGAGGTGTTGGAACTGTGGTAAATGGGGGCATGTCAAAAAGGAATGTAAGAATAAAGAGAAAAATAATGATGATTCATCTACAGATAAATCCTGTGATGATGAAGCTACTGATGCTTTTATTATTTCTGCTAATATGACTTATGATGACTCTTGGTTAATAGATTTAGGTGCATCCTACCACATGACTCCACATAAGGAATGGTTTTCAGCATATTTAACTTATGATGGTGGGAAATTTTTCCTTGGGAATAACAACACAAAAAATTGTAGGCCGAGGGGAGGTAAAATTGATCTTCAATGATGGAAGGGTTAAAACATTTAAAGATGTATTGCACATCCTTGGTTTAGCTAAAAATTTAATTTTTGTATCTAAAATGAATGATTCAGGAGTGCATGCTACTTTTGAAAAGAGTGGTTGCAAGTTAAGAAGAGGGAATTTGGTTTTAAGTAAGGGTAATAGGTGGGGCACCCTATTTAGACTTGATGCTTCTACTTTTTGTAACTTTGTTAATGTAACTGATAACTCTATATCATGTAAGTTATGACACCACAAGATGGGTCATATTGGTGAAAAGGGTCTCAAAAATCTCATAAATAAAAAGATGGTTGATGATTTGTTAGGTTACTCTATTGATTTTGATTTTTGTGAAAAATTGTGTATGGAAAGAAACATAGAGTATCATTTAAATATGAAAGTACTAGGAGTAAACAAATTTTGGAGGTAATTCATAGTGATGTCTTTGGTCTCGTGGATGTACCATCTATTGGAAAGTCTTGCTACTATGTTTCCTTTATTGATGATTATCCTAGATATTCATGGGTTTACTATTTGAAGAAGAAATCTACTATTTTTTCTATATTTAAAGAAAACACTTGTTGAGAAAAAAATAGATAAAAAAGTAAAGGTTTTAAGAATGGATAATGGTGGAAATTTTTTCTCTATGGTCTTTCATGATTATCATAATCTTGTAGGAATTGTTCGGAAAAAAAAAAATTCCATATGCCCCACAACAAAATGGAGTGGCAGAGAAGATGAATAGGACTTTAATGGATAGAGCTAGAAGAATGTTGAGTAGTGCAAAGCTTGAGCAACACTTTTGGGTTGAAGCAATTCACACTGCTTGTTATCTGGTTAACAAGTCGCCTAATTTTGTTCTTGTTGATAAAACTCTGTATGAGGTATGGAAAGGTAAACGACCATCAATTTCTCATTTTAGAGTTTTTGGCAGTGAGGCATATGTTCATGTTCCTAAAGAAAAACATTCTAAGCTTGATTTTAGAGCTAACAAATATGTTTTTGTGGGTTATGGAGAGAACATTAAGGGTTATAAGCTTTGGAATCTTATGGAAATGAAAATGATATATTCTAAGGATGTAATTTTTAGGTAGCTTAAGGAATTTAAAAATGATAAACAACCTCATGTAAATCCTAACAAAATGGTGCATTTTGATATTAAGTTTGAACCACAGGAAGATACACATGTAGAAAAACCACAAGAGGATGAACATGTAGAACAACCACAAGAAGATGCACATGTTGAACAACATGATGAACATGAAGGGAAGAAGAAGTATTAGAAGAAATTTTTGAAGAGGAACAACCTGAGCATCTTGTTACACCTCTAAGGAAATCCACTAGACAATGTAAACCTATTAACAAGTATGGATATAGTCCATTTGATTTTTATTGTGTTTTTGCTTTATCTTGTACTAACAATGAACCTAGATTTGTGAAAGAGGCCTTATCTTTAGATGAGCATCATTATTGGTTAGAGGCAATGAAAGATTAAATAAAGGCCTTGGAAAAATGTGACACATGGGATCTAGTTGAGTTACCCAAGGGGAGGAAATCCATTGGATGCAAATGGGTATTTAAAAATAAATTTAAAGCAGATGGTAAGTTGGAATGGTACAAGGTCTAGTTAGTGGCAAAAGGTTACTCCTAGGTTGAGGGAGTGGATTTTGGTGAGATTTTTTCTCCTGTGGCTAAACTAACCTCCATTCTAAGATTCCTTTTATTTATTGTTGCAGCTTTTGATTTGGAAGTAGATAAAATGGATGTTGAAACAACTTTCTTACATGGGGATCTTGATGATGAAATATTTATGAAACAACCTAATAATTTTATTGTGAAGGGACAAGAATACTTGGTTTGCATTGTTAAAAAGATCTTTATACAGTTTGAAGTAGTCACCAAAAATGTGGTATAAAAAATTTGATTCTTTTTCATTGAATCATGACTTTATTAGAAGTGAACAAGATCATTGTGTTTATTTTAAATTTATTGATGATCAATTGTTAATCATTTTCCTACATGTTGATGATATATTATTTATTAGAAACGATAAGGGAATGGTTAGGGAGCTTAAGAGTCAGTTATTTGGTACATTTGATATGGAAGATTTAGGGGCTGAAAAATATATCTTGAGTATGGAAATCAATAGGGATTGAGTTAACAAAATATTAGGTTAAATCAAAAGAAATATGTTAACATTATTTTGCAGCGTTTTGGCATGCATGATTGTAAACTAGTTAGTATTCCCTTTCTAGTTGGCACTAAGCTATCTCTAGAGCAGTGTCCTAAAATAGATGATGAAATTGAAGAGATGTATAAATTTCCATATGCTAGTGTTGTAGGAAGCCTTATGCATGCTATGATTTTTATAAGACCTAATATTTCCCAAGCAATGGGAGTTCTTAGTAGATTTATGGAAAATCCTAGTAAAGAGAATTTTGGACTTATGTGAAAAGGGTTTTCAAATTTTACGTGGGACTTCTAATCATTGTATTTGTTATCATGGATCTTATGATATGAGTAAGGTGATTGTTTTGCATTGTTTTGTTGATTTAGATTTTTCTGGTGATCTAGATTATAGAAGGTCCACAAGTGGCTATGTATTTACTTTATTTGGAGTAGTTAGTTGGACGAGCAAAAGACAAGCTATAGTTGCATTGTCCACTACAGAAGCATAGTACATGGCTGCAACACATGCTTGTAAAGAGGCAGTGTGGTTAGAGAGATTATGTTTAGGTATTAGCTTTTAGTGTAAATGTAGAGAAGGGGGATTCGCTACTCATGAGTCTCTTTATTCTCAAGAGAATCCCAAGGGGCGAAATGCCCTAAACTACCTCAAGGAATAGAGTGAGAGTTCTAGAACTAGAAAAAGTAGGTCACAATGGTTTTCTGGATAGACTGACGAATTCTTGGCTAAAGGATGACAACACAAAATAGGGATGATAGTACGATGCAATGGAGTCCTAGAGGCATGATGACATCTCGTACAAACTAGAAACCAAGAGTATCATAGAGAAAAACAAAGTGACTACTAAAAATCTGATTACTAAGAACTCTCAAAATGTGGGAAGGTAACAAAATGTAACAGAACTGAAATAAAGAAGTATAAATGATAAAGTTAAAGAGGATAAGAGATAGAAACTACTCAAAACAACCCAAGTAATGAAGCCTCTAGAATCCTAATATCTTCAATACTTGCATACGTAAGATTGAGAGAAAATGTTGGGGCTGTATAGGGGTTTTCCTTAGTCAAACTCCCGTTTTGGTGTTCCCATCTCCATGGACAACCAAATAGATAGAGAAAGTGAACAAAGTAAGAAAATATGAAGTGATAAAAGCAATCCTCTCTCAAGGAGAACTTGTATCACAAGATAGAGATGCAATAGATAGGGGATATGTGAATCCCAAGATGCTCGCAAGCATAAGATAAGGGAGATGTTAGTTTTGAGGCTTAAGGAAGCCAAAGAGAGAGAGATAGCTGGGAGAGCCAAGAGAGTTGCAGAGGGAACTGTGAGAGCTTTAGAAAATGTTGTAGCAAGCAATAGAGTTGTGCAAGCTTGAGAGAGCAAGAGAGAGAGGAGAAAATGCAAGAGAAAGAGATAGAGAGATCCAAAAGACCAAAATAGATTAAAAAGATAGCATTTAAAGAGAGACTAGGAGGGAAAAGAAGCTTCTCAAGTGGTTACAAGGCGTCCCAAGCCGTTACCACCAAAAAAAGGGGTTGACAAGTGGAAAACATGCTAAAAAATTACTGTTTGAACTTTGAAATGTCATAGGATACTAGTGCGGCGTGTAGACGTCCGTGTGGCCTGCTAGTGTCTAGACACATCACGCTACAAAATGGTGAGAACAAGAGAAGCACAAGGTTTGACGCAAATATGACACGTGAAGGTAGCTACTGAAAATGGGTTCTTGAGTATCCTGAGAGAGGAAAAAGGATGATTCATGGTCTAAAATGAGCCTACACAAGTGCTAAGGGAGTGGTCACTAAAGTAGATGCAAAGATGTAAGTGAAATTGCAAGGGGTGCAATTTAACTACATTACATTTTTCCCCCACTTTAGCAGGAATATAAATCTACACTAATATGCATGCTAAAGGAAATCTACTAAACATAAATAACATCATGATACCAAAATGATACTTTAGAGGAAGCATATGACCCTTCAAACCAAGGAAGCATGCCCCCAGGCTGAAGAACTAAAAAAAAACACATTAGACAAGAAATACCTACACAAGACTACAATGTTAGAACATAAAAATCCATTACATCATGGGGTTAGAACATATACATGAATAACACGCACACAAGGAACACAAAAAACTAAAAGGATTTGAGTTAGCAAAGTGAAAGAGACCTTGATGTAAAAGGTTGTCTCAATACTATGCATCATCCCCAAATTAATAAATAATACACATAGAAGAATTCTTAAACAAAGAGAAGAAGGTAAGCATTGATTGCTTCAAGAAAAGAATACATACAAAAGTCAAGGAAGCAACCAATGTCGAAGAGAGAAAGAGGTATATACTTAGGATGAAGAAGATGCAGATCTTCAATTTGGTATACACAGTTTGAGAAGAGAAGAGCGAAGAGAATTTAAGAGCTAGAAAAAAAAGAAAATTCCAAGAGAGATGGATCCAAAGGTACTCTGTCTTGGGGAGGGTTGAAAAAATGCGTCATAGATATGTAGACCTATGGAAGGTAAAAAAAATTCTCTATAGGTCCTCAAAGCTATAGAAGGTGAACAAAAGGCTCTATAGATACTCTCTCCTATAGAGTTGAATAAAGAGATCTCGTAGGATGAAAAGCACTTTATAGGTCCTCAGACTTCCAAAGGAGGCACCCCAAGTGTTCGTTGCGAGGGGAAGCCCAAAGTGAAAGGCTTCACATAGTCTGATTGGTCCTTATAGGTGCTCGGTCATGCAAGGTTGATTGAAAAGCAACTTCATAGGCACACCTACAAAGTAACATGTTAATCCACAAACTAAACATGTTAGGAAAGCTTGATGCAAAGGATCTCTACAGGTTCTCGGTCCTTCAAAGCAAGACTAATCAGATGAACCTATGGCTACTACAAGTTGTGCTGTAGGATAGTCACAGAAAAGATAGGTCTAGTCAGACTGCCCCCAAGCTAGATGCCAATGAGTTTATTTGAGATAAAATCTTTCAAAGGGGGTCGCTCAGGAACCCTTCAAAAGAAAAAAAGGGGTCTACTTAAGGGACACTTCATTTGAAAGACATAGAGGGGAGAGGGGGTCCTTAAGAAGGAAACACATCTCTAGAATAGGTTATCACTACCCCCAACATATAGGGGAGGAGAACCATGCAAGATACTCAAAACATACAGGATAAAGATAGACCTCAATATCACTTGTCATTTGAAGAGGCAAGTGCATCAATAAATAAATGAGTGATAACACCTGAATCAATAATTTTTTGTATTTTATTCTTCAAGGAATTACATTCACTTGTGGAATGGCCAAGCACTCGATGGTATGCAAATTTTTTTTTTTTATTTATTCATGATTATGAAAGTTCTTATGTGTAGGAGGAGGAAGAGTAATTAAGTGGGATTTTAGAAGCCTCAAAAAAATATGCTCTTTCTTAGATAAAAATGAGGAGCAGGAAGCAACCTTTCTCTTGTAGAGAAATTTTGACTGCTCATAAGAAGACACGAAGATAGAAGACAATGGAGGATGAATCAATCCAAGAGAATGAGGTTGAGTAGAATGCGTGTCAACATTCAACTGTGATTTCCATTTAGATTATTCATTCAAGCAACCAAGCCCCAATTATGCTTACAAGGTACACATTCTATAGGGACATGAATGCCTTGTTCATTACACCCGCAACCTTTACACTCATAGCCATATTTAGAGACAAGCTTACAACCATGGCCATAACATGCTTGCAAATCTTGAGGAGGATCCTCATAGAGAGAATTATTCTAGCAAGGGGGATCACACTCTTCTATGGATCACCATCAACCTTCTTGACATGATTTCCAACATTAGCCTCTTTAATAGAAGCATGATCATCTTCCTTAGAAGGAGGAGGATCAAGATTAAGGATGTTACAACTATTGCTCACATTATCCTGCGATACAAAAGAATAATCATCTTTGATAGCGGGTTTGGATGATGTTATCAGAAGGTTTAAGTGGATCGGGTCAACTTTATATTCTCCAATGAAGGATTATGTAAAGTCTAGAGAACCCCAATCATCACCAAGACATGCATTCTCTTAAGAAGAGGTAGACTTAAGATTTCTTGCTTCAAAAGGATCTTCTTAGGGACATCTGTCTCAAGAGCATCCTTTGTAATAGGTACTGCTGAAGAAAACATCAACACATTGGAAGACACTGAAGGGATAAGATTAGGAACAACTAAAGCCTAAACGATAGTTGCCATCTCACATAAGTGCATAGCATTAGGGTTAGCCCTGACTGTGACGACTCAATTATTACAAATGAACTTAATAGATTTATGCAAGGTAGATGTGACTACGCCATAGTGTGAATCCACAGTCTACTAAGGAGAAGATTATATGGTAAATTTTCTGACATAACATAATGGACCTCCCAACCTTAAAGGCAAGACTATCATGCCTAAAGGTTTCTGGCCAACATTATCGAACCCACGAATAACAAGAGAAGAAGCATTAAGAGAAGACAAGTCAATATTAATATTAGGAAATAGATCAATGCTACACACATTGAGTGTCGAACTGACATCAACGAGAGTACATCTAATTCCAATTTAACTAATGTTAACTATAATCATTAGAGGGTCCACTTTCTTTTTCACTTCTAGAGGAGGGAGTTCTTGCAAATAGAACATAATATTCAACGAATTTGCACAAATATGGGCTCAACTCATTAACATCCATTGGCCTAGTAGAAGAAGGCAAGCAGATCTTTTAGAAGGATTCCTGAAGCATACCTTGGTAAACCAAGGCAGATTGAAGCAAATCCACAACGAGATCTTAACCGAAGTAACACAAATTTGCTCAACAAGATCGTAATCACCAGGTTCTTTAGTTGTAGGTTTAGGTGCTAAAGGAAGACCTAGTTGAGAAGGTGGTAAAGAAGCAGGTTGATTTATATTTTATTTATTCTTTCTAGTATTATAAGTATGGGCCACCACTCTATAAGAGGGAGCCTTAGAAAGATAAGGAGGAGAATCACTATCAAATGAAACACCATTAATAGAACAAACCCTTTTAGGAGAATGATTAGCTAGAGTTAGATAAATGACTGGTCTCTTAGGCCTTTGAGGGATAGCAACAACATAGATTACATTTACATAATCATCACTAGTGGAATAATTATTTGAAGACATATTATCAACATCGATCTGGGGAGGATCAAATGTGGGAGGAGATTCATCATTCAATAATGCATCATATCTAGAGGAGAGTGCATTGGAATAGATAAAAGATTCATCATTCACTAATGCATCATCTCTAGAAGAGAGTGCATTGGAATGAAGAGAAGATAGAGTAATATTAAGAAAGGTATCAATAATTTCATCTTCTTGCAACAAAAATATCCTCCGAAGCAAGAGGAATTTTGTGAGAAGGATTAGAGACAATAAGTGACATGGGTAAAGCCAAGTCACCATCACATGCATGAAATGGAACATCATTAACACTTTAAATAAAATTAGATCCATCGAAATACATCTCCCATATATGATCGTGGCTAATTGTGAAAATATCTTCATCAGGAAGCAAGTCTAGAATAGGGAAGGGGAAAGATGAGGGAGCGTTTTCCAGTTGATTAGCAACCACTTGAAATTTTATCAATTTTTGAGTCATGAACTTTATGTCGAACTTAGAAAGCAACATTACCCATTTCGCTATCCTTCGAACAAGGTCAACACTAGAAAATAAATGCTTCAGAATATCAATTTTCACAATGACATGTGTTTCAACATGAAGAAGATAATGTCTTAACTTCTGTGTTGCAAAGACAAGAGAAAGGTATTTTTTTCCATGGTGGAATAATGAGTTTCATAATAAAAAAGGATACAAATAATGTAATAGATTTCTCTTTCTCTTTCAACATCATCGTATTAAGCAATCAAGGCTGCCAAAGTGTATGATGATGTAGTAAGGTAAAGTAAAAAGGGCCTATCTTGCATAGTCGGTATTAATACGAGAGGATTGGCTAGATAGGTTTTAATTGAATCAAAATATTTCTAGAACTCATCATCCCATATAAAGTGAACATCCTTTTTCAACAAATGAGTGAAGGGAAGAGTACGATCAACCAATTGAGATATGAATCTACAAATTTCCTGAATCTTCCCTTGCAAGCTCTGTAACTCAGAAACATTTCTAGGTGGAGACATGTTAACAATAACATCAATTTTGTTTGTATCGACCTCGATCCCATGATGAGAAACTATGAATTCTAAAAGTTTGCTCGTGTCCACACTGAAGACACACTTAAAAGGATTGAGCATCATCTTATAGAATTGAAGCATTTCAAAGATGAGACAAATATTTCCTCTGTGATCTTGATGAGTTATGGACTTCACCAAGATATCATCAACGTAGTCTTCTAGGATTTTGAGAATGAAGTCATGAAAGATTAAGGTCATTGCTTATTGGTAAGTCACATCTACATTCTTTAACCTGAACGACATGACCACATAAAAAAGGTACCCCAAGGAGTAGTGAAGGCTATCTTATACTAATCTTCTAGGTTAATACAGATTTGGTATAGCTTGAGAAGCCATCCATGAAGGAAAACAAGGCATGGCCTGCAGTCAAGTCTACAATCATATCAATATTAGGAAATGGAAAATCATCTTTAAGAGAAGTCTTATTGAGTTCATGAAAGTCAATGGATATATGAATACGACCATCAGGTTTACTAACAACAACAATATTCAAAATCCAAGGTGAATAGTTGATAGGATGGATAAAGCTTGCTTTTAATAGCTTCTCTATCTTAGTCTTAACCAATAAGGCAACCTTGGGATTGATATTTTAGATTTTTTGCTTCATAGGCTTGGCATCAAGACATAGGAAGATATTGTGAACCACTATAGACTCATTAATAATGGGCATGTCCTCATATGACCAAGCAAAGATATCGGGATGAGAATGTAAAAGGTTGGAGTGCTCCTTAGCTTCTTCAGAAGAAAGGAATTTTCCAATCTTAATCACCTTTTCAGGGGCTTCATGATCCATGAAAACTTTAGTAGTATCTCCTTTAAAGAGAGGACTATGGTCTTCAAGAGGTATTGGGACACCATCGCTAGATAGAGGGGCCTCCTTGTCCATATTCAAAACATATTCTCCAAAGTATGCTTATCTATTCAAGCAATACAAGAATAATTGTTTATGGTGAAAGGGAGGAAAGTTGGAATAGGAACCTAAGAATTCCTCTAGCGCTTCTTCCAAAGAAAAGACATCTAGAGGAACTTCGTCAGGTTCTGGGTGTGTGTAGGATCATCATGGAAAAAATAAGCCCTTAAGTGGTGATGAAAATTCAAAAAAGTCAGAGTTAGGCAACTTGACGTAAAAATTTGAATAAGTTATCTATATTATTTCAAAAATATGTAAGAATAGAATCTATAGCAAATTGAATGTACTTTCTAAAATACTAGGTTTATTTAAAACAAATCTATTTGGTGAAAATTTGAAATTTCAATGCAGTAGTACTTAAATTTTAGGGAAAAAATAAGTAGGTGTCTATCGACCACCCTAACCACAATAAAATGATAATATTTTTTATAATATTTTAGATATAAGTAGAGGAATCATGTCCTGATGTGATGCATATTTTTTTGTATTTTTTTTCCAAGTAAATAATTAATTATGAATTGTTTATTACAACTTTTAAAAATATAAAAACACGTATGTCTAACCACCTTAACTTGGTCAAAACTTCATGAAATTCAATTTTGTTTTTCAATCCTATAGTATGCAAAGCATAGAATGTGACACATGTTTTGGATTCAAAAATGTGATACCGTTTAAAGCTATAGATGTTTTCAATCAGCCTATCAATCAAGACTTTAGTTCAAATAGAAAATGAATAATAATTATTTATTAAATTCAAAGTAAAGCATAATTTATATTGGTGGAAAGCTGAGAATATCCTTTAAAAATCCTTTTCATTTCATCAATTTTGGGTAAAAAAAATTTGTCAGCCACATACCCTACACATAACCATCATATCGCCACTTCTTGGCCCATCATGATCCTGCACATACCCTTCTATTTTGTCCTCTATCAATTTAGGATGAGCTAAGTTGAGAGGTTCAATTGAAATAATGTCAACAATCCACCATGGATTTTGTCTAGATTGTTCAATACAACATCCCAGTCCTAAGTTATGCTTGTGAGGCTTAAACTAGATAAGGACCTAAATTCCTTGTTTAATATGCCCAAGAACTTTATGTCCATAATCATACTTAGAAACTAGCCTATATCCAAGGCCATAATGCATTTGAAAAGCCTCAGAAGGAGGTAGTTCCATGTAGAAAGTGTCATTACACAAATGAGTATCAAATGTGTTTATGAGACCACAACAATCCTTGTCATCAAAATTACAAACGTTAACCTCCCCAACAGAACTTTGATCATTGTCGTTAATAGGGGAACAACTAGGTTCCTGGGTAGGATCACAACTTTGCTTCTCAGCAAGATGTTGATCAAATTTCTTAGATCGAGGTGGATGAGATTCACTTTGTATTCTCCAATGAAGAATTCAGAGAATTTTAAGGATCCCCAATCATCACCAAGAAATGCATTCGATTTAGAAGTACATAGGGAAGACTTAGGACTTTTTTCTTTAGGTCACTCCTCTTTAGGGACACTCACTTCAGGGAAAATATCCATAGATGTTACCACTGAGGAACATGTCAGTGCATTAGAGGTTACTGATGGAATACAATTCTTAAGAGTGGAAACAACTATGGCTCGACCAATAGCCGCCAACTCACAAAGGTGGATAGCTTTAGGGTCAACCTTAATTGTGAAAAATCGATTGTTAGCTACAAAATTTAAAGAATGATGTAGAGTAGAGGTCAAAGATCCTATAGCATGAATCCAAGGTCTTCCCAAAATAAGATTATAAGGTAAAGGGCCAGGAATCACATAAACTAGAGTAGGTAAAGTAACGAGTCCTAGCTTCAAGGGTAAGATTATGGTGCCTAGAGCTTTTCAACCAAAATTATCAAATCCATGAATGTATAGGGAAGAAGAAGCTAAGGAGGAAGAATCAACATTAATATTAGGTAACAGGTCCATACTGCAAACATTGAGAGCTGAACCGGTGTCAACGAGGGTATGTCTGATGTACCAACGCTATTAACATTTACTATGATCATTAGAGGATCTGCTTGCTTTTGTACATCCAGCGGTAGAAGTTCCTATAGATAGAATGCAATATTTGGTGAATCCACATGAATATGAGCCATCAACGCGTTAACATATGCTAGCCTAGTAGAAGTAGGAAAAAGGATCTTTTGCAAGGATTTTTAAAGTATACCTTGGTAATCAAGAGCCGTTTGAAGTAAATCCCAAAGTGAGATCTTAGCCAGAGTAGTACGAAGTTGCTTGATGAGATCATAGTCTCTAGGTGCTTTAGCTGTTGGTTTAGGTGTTGAGGGAAGACTAGGTTGAGAAGGCGGTAAACAAGTAGGAACTTGAGTAGGTTGAGGTGTAGGAACAAATGATTATTGATTCAGGTTTTGTTGCTTTCTTCTAGTATTGTATGTGTGAGCTACAACATTATAAGTAGAGTCTGTAGCTCATACAAACCTTGTATACAAATTTGTTGAGTCATCATAATATGGGACTCCAAAGATAGAATGAATCTTATTAGGGCAAGAGCTAGCTAGAGTCAAGTAAACAACGGGTCTCTTAGGCCTCAAAGAAGCCATAGAGACTACAACAATGTTCATTGACTCTTCATCTTGTGAAGAAGTAGATTTTTGAGATGAAGAGGTTTGTTTGGGAGATCAATGGATAGAGGAGGATTCTTCTAAGAAATCATCTAAAGAATCATCCAACATATCAAGATCTTCCTTAGAGAAAGCATTATCATAAACATTAAAACATTGCAGAAAAATATCTGACATGTTTCATGGTTGAATAAAGAAATATAAAATAATACCTTACTAAGGAAAATATAATGGATTGCTTTAGAATCTGAAAGAGTAGGGTATTGAGATCTCTACCTCAGAAGGAATAGCTCTCGATAAAAGGAATATAGTGTGGTATCAAGACGCTAGTGCAAGGTATTGGAGTCTAAGGGATGTGATGGAATCCAAGGCAAAAAAGAACCAAAACCCTGAATAGAAATACTTTAACCCTACTAACGTACTTAGATCCAAAGTCTATTCGAAAAAATAGATAAATAGAAAGTGAGAAATGCAAAAAAAATACAAGGGAGAGCCAAGGGTAAACTTACAACTGATTGCATGCTTGAAACCTTTCCCCAAGCTTCACTTTGGCAACTTGCACACAAGACAAACAAGGAAAAATGTTGGATTGGGGCTTGCTGTAGTCAAACCCCCGCTTTGGTGTTCCCACCTCCACAAACAACTAGATAGATAGGAAAAGTGGACAAAGTGAACAAATAAAGAGTGGTGAAAGCAATTCCCGCTCAAGGAGGAGAACCCATACCAAAAGGTAGCAAAGTAAGCACATTAACCTATTAAAAAATAGTTAAGAATAAGAGAGCATTACCAATAGTCCTTGACCCCCTCTTGAATGCATAGACACACTGTTGAATTCTTGTAAGAGAGATTTGGCTATTGGAGGGACCTTAGTCTAGTAGATCTTCATTGTAGAAGCAAGATCAAAGAAAAAAAATCAAGAGGATGGAACAAGATCAAAAGATTCAAGCCTCAAAATGAGAAGAAACCCCTAAAATGAGAGAAAAGGAAGAGTTTTGTTGCTACAAGAGGAAGGAGGAGCCGTTACCCTCAGATTTCTAACTATAGAGACACATGTCATGAGTTAGGATTCCAAGATTCCATATTGCAAACTCAAAAAACCGCATGGACACTCTGCGCCATGCAAACGTCTGTGCGCCGCACACACGTCCAACTCATTAGTTTTTGGGAAATACGATGGCAGACTGATGTCGCTTCATTGTTGGTCCTCGTGGAGTTGGAATTGCAAAATTTTGACCCATGAGGTTCTTATCATAAATGTGCTTAGGAATAATAAATGAAAGGCTAAATGCGTAAATGTGAAATTTCCCATAGGGTGCAATTTGCAACATTACACTTCTTCACTTGTATATTCCATTGCATTTTCACCATTCTCTTTTTGGAGAGGGGTTTTTATTTCCCACTGGGTTTTTCTCCTTTACTCTACTTTATGAGATATTTGTACATGAGTACCTAACATGGCCTCATAGCCAAGACTCATCACTGTGCATACATTACTCACTAAGTTGCACTTAAGGGGCGGTGTTAGTGTAAATAGTGTCTTTATCTACCTAGTCAGTTAGAAACCTATCTAGGATTGAACTATTCACACTTAGCTTAAGTTTACTTAGGCTTCTTTTGCTTTTTGTGTCACTTCATAACATTGATACACGTGTCCTCATGAGTCCTCTTGACTTGAGAAACCTATTGCATGTACACTTGTTGCTTTCTCACCCACTTGTCAAGTGAGCTCACAAGTGTTCCATCTTTGGAGGGGTAGTCAAAGTTTCACTCCTACCTTCTCATCTTCTCATCCTTGCCTATATATGCAACAATTGTGTTGCAAGTATGAAGGTGTTTTCATTGATGTCAACAAGCTTGTGTTATTATTGGTGTCAATTTTATAGTGGTTGAGAGAGATTGCTATTGTATGTGTTGAAGATGTTGTGGATATTGAGAAATTTTACAAAAAGAGGAAACAATGTGTTACAATATTATTTTGTGTTGTAGAGGCGTGTTCTAATTTTTCTCCACATTTCTTCTAGGGTGAAGATATTGTGTGGTTTGGATATGTTAGTTATAGGTGTTCAAAGATGCTATATTTAGAATCTATTGTGATGGGTCACTGTATAGAAGAATTTGTGTTTACTAGTGTGTGAACTATGCATTATAGAGGTGTTTGGGAGAAATGTCTTCGCTCCATGTTTGTCCGCAATTGTGTTTCAGGACTTGCAGTTCTGAGTGAGTTTATGGTGTTGGTCTCTTGCCTGTGTCAAGAGGATTCATGGTTTGATCTTTTGAGTTACAGTGTGTGGCATTGTTGTCTGGATGTACTGGGTTTGTACATTCTTAAGGCAAAATTTGTTGTGAAGGAGTTTGTTGGTTTTCAGGGTGTTCTTGGATCATGTTCAGGTGAAGTTTGTTGTCCAAAAGTTATGGATTGATCAAAGGAAGTGTGTACTTAAAATTTTAATGGTGTTTGCACAAGTAATAATTGGCCTAGTGTTTACACTACATGTGAAATGTCTTTGAAGTCTATGAAAGCATGTTGATGCATGATTTGGGTCCTAGATAATGATTTGTGTGGTCCACCTTCATTCCTATCCACAGCGGGAATGTTTGAGTGCCAACCTAATTTGAATTTGAGGTGCATATCTAGACTTGAAGAAGGGTTTCAAGGTTGAAGATGGTTTAAATAATAATTGATATGCTGAAGGATGTGCGATGCTTAGAGTGTGATGTGTATGATCCGAATAGCAGAGTGGTAGAATGTGAACTTGAGTAGAGTAGTGCAAGCTTCAAACTGTTGGACTACTGGATGTAATGAGAAGGTGTTTGCAATCATTCAAACAAGGTTGCAAAGGTGTTGGAGCTATTGTGGTGGACTCTTTGTTGCATTGAGATAATGTTCTCTATGTAACACTTATTTTCTCTCTCTTCTTTCTTTGTTCTGGCAGTGAGCCTTTCTGGATAGTGTGTCCTATTTTGACAATGATCCCTTGTACTGGTTATACAATTACTTATATTGTGAGATAATCCTCACTGTGTATTTTCCCTCATTAGGTTTTCCACATAAATCTGGTGTTCTCTTATGCATGGTGTTAGTTGTTTCAGTTTCAGTTATTTCCTTTTCATGTTAAATATTCATAATATATTAAGGGTTTAATGAATGCATGTGGATCTAAATGTTAATGAGGGTTTTGATGTTTTGATAAGTTACAATTGATTCACCCCTCTTAGTTGTCTTTTTCATTCAAAAATTGGTATCAGAGCAAGTTTCCTTAAAGAAAACCTTAACAACTTGAGGTAGATCTAGGATGGTGAACAAGAAGGAGATCCCCATGTTTGATGGCATAGACTATGCATTCTGGAAGGTGAAGATGAAAGGCTATCTAGTTTACTTTGGATATGATGTCTATTAGTCAACGAGGACTAATTACACTATACCTATAAATGGACCGAGCACAAGTGATGATATCAAGGCCTATGAAACAAATGGTAAAGCAAGGTTTGTTCTCTTGAGTAGTCTTACAAATTTTGAATTAGTGGAAGTTATGGAGTTGAAAACTGCAAAAGAAATTTGGGATAAGCTAGAAAGTATTTATGAAGGAGATGATAGGGTTAAACAAGCTAAGATGCAAAATATGAAGACACAGTTTGAGAACTTGTGAATGTCTGAAGAAGAAAATATCACAAGCTACATGTAGAGAGGATAAAATTGTCAGTGTAATTAGCTTGGTCTTGGAGGAAAGGTAAAAAAACCTAAAGTGGTAAAGAAAATTATTAGAGCTCTTCCTAAATCTTATGGTCAAAAAGGTTTTTCTATTGAGGAAATTGGAGATTACAATACTTACACTGGGTGTGTGCAAGAAGTTGAGTCCACTTTTTGGCCAAAAAGTGGAAGTGTTTTCCCTGATTTTCAGTATTTGACACATTTGACCTTAAAATTTGAAGCACTTAGAGATGAAATCTTTTAAAAAGTCACTAATCATAAAATGTAGTGCTCGGAGTCTAGTTTCCAAATATGTAATTTATTTCAATACCCAGATTGTACAAATTGAGTTTTAATAGGCATTTCTAAAAACCACTGTTTAAAAGTCATTTTTTTTACCATACCATGCACGTGTACGACATCCATATTTTGACTTAAATTATCGTATTTTTCTAAATCCTTTTGGGAAAATTTTATGACTCACTGAAGCTTGTTCTTGATATTTTTTTGTAATTTTTTATTGAATATTTTTTTTTTTTTGTTAAT
Organism: Sequoia sempervirens; assembly: GCA_007258455.2. Taxonomy (NCBI): domain Eukaryota; kingdom Viridiplantae; phylum Streptophyta; class Pinopsida; order Cupressales; family Cupressaceae; genus Sequoia; species Sequoia sempervirens. Next base: position 56,732 of record VDFB02072018.1, read on the forward strand.
TTTTTATTAGGCAGATTTTTCGTTTTGAAAAATCGTCATGTACGACATGCATAAGATGACCTAAACTTATCATTTTCTGATTTTTTTTTTCAAATTGAAAAGAATTGTCTGAAGTTTTCTCTCGTGCAATCCGTTTGTCAAAATGTTATGTTGATCAAAAGTTATTAAAATAGTAAAAAACTACGATATTTAAAGTTTATGGACCAATTTTATTAGAAATTAATTGAAAATAGAAAAAATAATTCAATTGAAAAACAAATTACATATTTAGAATCTGCATTGTTTGATCTAAAATGGGTTTTAATTTCGTCAGAAAATTTTGGAAAAAAGGTCATCAGCCATATGTCCAAAGTCGGTATTTTTCTGACATTGTTAGTGCCTTCAACTTGCGGCGAGGTCAAACCAGGTTGAAGGCTTAGGTTCGGACTTCCAATGCTTTTCCTGAACCAAAAACCCTGGCAAAAACCCGCCCACGATGCAAAACAAAATTCAAATTTAAAAAAACGGGATCCCGATTATAAAACGGGATCCCATTTATTAATAAACGGGATCTCGTGTTATAATCGGGATCCCG
>VDFB02072018.1:57405-84026 GCA_007258455.2 Sequoia sempervirens
AAAATAGAGATGTGATTAGGTTGACCTTGGAAAGATCAATCAAGAGCAATTTCATATACATTCATATATAGAATTAGTAAATTATGTTCAACATCACACAAAATGAAACAAATAAATCATGCTTTCAAAGACAAGGATCATTAATGATATATCATTTTAAAGATCTTTGAAATATTTGAATGGTATCTATTTTAGTTATAAATATAAGCACGACCACACAACAAACATGAATACCAAAAATATTTATAAGATGAACATTCATTATCCAACAGTTATTTTAATTTACCAAGTAATTTTCAATTGGAAACCTATTATATCTCGTCATATAGTGCTCATATGCATCCCCAAATATGTCAAAAAAATAGAGAACCAATCTTAATGTTATCACCAAAATTTAAAATCTCAAGAAATGTTGACCTAGAAAAGCTAGCTTTTATGGAATTTTTTGAGTTCATAATTGGCAAGTTGTTAACTAGTCATGCCACACATCAAAATATACCTTTCTACTAATGAATAAGATACACTATATTTATTAATGCATTTGTTTGCATTAAATGGCTTGGTTGCATTACATAACAAACATATGTTGAAATCAATTGCCACAAATATTGTATGATGTATAATTGAGAAAATAAGGAGTAGACAAAATATAAATTTAAATCATGAACTAGAAGCAAATTTTGGTGTAAATGTTTCACTTCACCTTGTATAATGTTCATTATAAGTGTACTATTGTACCTAGTTAATTAATTTTCCATAAGATATTAAGAATATTTAATTTTAATCACCTAGGTGCCTAATATTGACATGCATAAAATTTTATTTGAGGTATTCAAGTGCCACCACTACCTCCTCAATCCTTGATTGATGATAACTAGCTGCCACATCTATCTTATGTATATTGAGTTAACTCACCTCCTAGTTGGTATTTACTAAGAGTTGAAATTTTACATGTTTGACATGTCATCTCCTTGATTCATGCACCCAAGAGGCATATATATTTATACATTTCTCTTCCCAAATATGCTCCACAATATTGATTATATATTTTTTTATTTTATAGTTTTATTATTAGCTCATGGGTATTAGTTCCTAGGTAGAATGATTTTTTATTCAAAATTCTAATAATAAAAGTGTTGTTTTATGTCGGATAATGTGTTATTTCAAATTCAAATGTGTGGGTTACAACTCAAATTGTGAATGTTATACCTTGAAAATTAATTCCTATTGTCTACAATAATGATATTTTATCATGCCTTATCTACCATTTCTTTGTTTCACCTAAAATTTCTAACATTGCATTGGACTTTCTTTCAACAAAAAATATCCACAACTCATTCCAATTATTCAACTCACTTTGTATGACTTCTAGTAAATCACCCTTAAGATTTCTTGGACACTAGCATTCCATAAATCACAAGGTACCACAATCAATAGAACAAAAAATAGTAGTGGAAACACAAATTTTCAAGGTATTTCATTCATAATAGTGTCATGATGTAATGTCCCCTTTTTAGTGTGATCTTTTTTTATGATGGTTAGCTTATTTCTTGGACCCTCATAGGCTAACAGGATCTGATTAGGGGTTCAGTGGCCATTTTTGGTGGGTATTGTCATTCCCACTCCTTCACTTCAGTATTGGATTTTGTACAGGCATTTGCAATTCATTGTTCACTAGCTTTTGACGGCACATAGAAATACATAGTTTGGAGGGAGAAATGAATATTTTTGTGGCTAAGTTAATTATTTAACTTATTGGTTATTATAAATTCAAATTGAATTTATAAAAAATAACACCACTTAAATATATTAAAGTGTTGACTTAAGGTTATAAAGTGAAAATTAAAATCACTTAAGTCAATTAAAAGGTGTGTTTACATGGTAAAGTGAAGTTAAAAACTATTTTTCATAGAATTAAATATATTTAAAAGGAATTTTGGTGTATCTTTTTGGAAAGTCATACTTTTTGGAGGTATAAGGCACAAGATGTAAGTTGACCTCACTTTTGATCATTTTGACATTGCATCTTGATATCTTCTTTGTGGTTTTTGTCTAAGGACAAGGGTTTTAGGAAATTCTTCTCTAGAGAATAATAATTCTTCATTGATCTATGATTGTGAGACTATGAAATACTAGTTGAACGGCTGCTATTGAGGGAGCTTCATATAGGATTTCATTCGTTCTTACATCTAAGTTATTCTAATTCAGTAGATTTCAGTTTACAATAAGGAAGAGGGCTTTTCTCATTTGGACACCATCTTCATCAGTATTCTTGCTTTGAATAAAGAGTCTTCAACATCTTGTAGGGTCATACTTTCTTTGGGAGGTGTGCTTCACTTGGGAAAGGGCATGTGAAGGAGAAGGCCAAAATGCCTTTCATTTGGGTCATTTCTTGACTCCATTGTGGGTGCCTATACTTCTCAGTAGCTTTTCTCTAGTTTCTGCATGGAGAAAGTAGATCCAGTGCCTAGGCATTGCTATTATTCACTTTCAACATATCTTGCCTGGCATGCATTGATCTTCTTTATTTAATTAGTCTAGAGGTTTCTAGGCATGTTGATTGTATGCAATTGCTTTGTATGAATTTCCAAATCAATAATAGTATTGTAGTTGTTCTTAAATTTCTCATATTTTAGTTTCATTTCCATTTTTATGCTTGGTGCACTCTATATTTGTTGCTCAAAATTCATCAAAACATAAAAATAGATAGTTTTTAGTCCAAATCTTGAGTTGGAGCTAGCAGGGCTCTTCACAGTAGTATCAGAGCTTATTAATCTTTCCAACCTGGAGGGTTAGATCCATATGCATCATCATCATTTGGGTCCTAATAGGTTCTACACACGCAAAAGACCTAGTTTGTAGAGGAATCAATTTCAGATTGGGAATTCATAGTTTGAAAACCCGTTTGAAGAAATTCCTTTAGAAAACATGGTAGATAGGGATACAGTTGTGCCTGATAGGAACCCACTTAATGAAGAGGGTAAAAAATCTAGAGATATTATGAGAGGATTAGTAGCTGGATATGAATAGGTGGCGAATGTACTTCAACAACTTAGTACCATTGTACAACATTTGACTGTTCATAGAAGACCAAATCAAAATCATGAACAGGAAGGTAGTGTATATGGAGGCCCATAGAGGACACTTACTCCAACACACACCTATGATAGGCTTACTTGCCCTACGTTTGAGATAAATGAACTCAAAGAGGGAAACAAGGAGGAGGAGGAAGGTGACGTGGCATTTACAAATAATGTGATGACATTACATGATGAGTGGGAAGCACTACCACAAAGAGTTAAGGATCACCTTAACTTTGACATATTTATGAGCCAAAAGAGAGATCATGGTAGGAATAGGATAGATAGGAGGCCTAGAAACAAGAACCATGATCTAAGACAGGCAACAAACAAAATCACTTTGACCAACTTTGATGGTAGTGAAAGAGTCACAGCTCGATCTTGGGTGAGTAAACTAGATACCTTCTTGACATTACATCCAATGGTAGAAGAGGATGCCATAAGGTTTGTAACTCTACACTTGGATGGTGTAGCCCATGACTGGTCGCACCATGGCATGGTTACATTACAGCATGATAGGATCACTACTTATTAGGAGTTCACAAATAGATTGGTTGAGAGATTTGACACATGAGATCTAGAGTTATACTTTAGAGATCTCACTCGGCTGAAGCAAATGGGTAGTTTAGAGTCTTATATTGGTGAGTTTCAAGAACTCTTGGTCATGGTAACTAAAATATCAGAAAGGAGATTGGTCATACTTTTTGTAGAGGGGCTATTTGAGCCTATGAAGGGTTGGATCAAGGATTTTGATCCTCCTACCTTGCAAGAGCCTATGAGGAAAGCTCGTAACATGAAACCTACAACTTCACATAGTAAGTTTGAATCAAAACCATCCTCATCCTACAATGATAACAAATTTGATCCAAAGAAAATAAAAAACCAATATGACCAAAAGGAAAAGTTTGTAGCACCTTTGGATAGAGTGACAATCAATGATTTATGTAGGAAGAAGCTTTATTTTTATTGCAAGTGCCCTTATGGCATAAACCATGACTGTCCTCTTAAGCCTAAGGGTTAGAATAGACAAATCGAGTGGTTTTATGAGGGTGATGACATGACTAATTTACCAAACCATCAAACTGTTATTGCAGATGGGAGCTTCCATTTTATCACTCTTGTTAGTGAGAATTGTTTGAAAATAGAGTAGGATATTTTAGAGGAGGAGGAGCATGAGATGTTTCAAGAGGAGTATGATTTTGTTTCTTGCTACAGGGGCTCAGAGTTGTTTGATTGGGATCAACATAGATATGAGGTTTAGTTTGTGAACAATCCTCTTTTTGAGGTGGATGCTACAGTGTCTTGTGATAATCCGCTCTTCAAGGTGGATGTTGATTCTACTCCTAGCCCTAATTTAGGTGTGAGCATTGATTATAGTATTTGGGATTCTTTTGGTGCATCAGGTTTCCAACAAGGCTCGTTGATTAGTTTCATAGTGTGTACATGGTAAGAAATGTTCATAGTTTCACTTTCGATCTTCATGTACATGATTTTTTTTGAATGCACAGTTTAGTTGCACACATACTAGATAGTTTGTATGACAACTTGCATTGCACAAACATGGGAAGAAAACTTGGTCAACTTTCTGAGTTTCTTCCTCTTGAGGCTTTCACTCAAGTACAACACCTGATGTTGGAGTTGATATTGTAAAACATTATTCGTCAGTTGTTCAGATGTTATTGTTATAGGAGTTGGTTGGTGGCATGCAGGACATTACACAACACTTTCCTTGAGATCCTGGGGGTGTGGTGTATTTTTTGTTGTTGAGATTTCTTGAGGACAAGCAATTTTAGGGAGGGCAGACTATAATGTTCCCTTTTTAGCGTGATCTTTTTTTATGATGGTTAGCTTATTTCTTTGACCCTCGTAGGTTGGTGGGATCTAGTTAGAGGGTCAATGGCCATTTTTGGTGGGTATTGTCATTCCCACTCCTTCACTTCAGTATTGGATTCTGTACAGGAATTTGTAGTTGAATGTTCACCAGCTCCTGATAGCATGAAGAAATATTGAGTTTGGAGGGAGTTATGAATATTTTTATGGTTAAGTTAATTATTTAACTTATTGGTTATTATAAAGTCAACTTGACTTTATAAAAAAGAACCCCACTTAAATATATTAAAGTGTTGAATTAAGGTTATAAAGTGAAAATTAAAATTATCACTTAAGTTAATTAAAAGGTGCACTCACTTGGTAAAGTGAAATTAAAAACTACTAAATAAAATTAAATACATTTAAATGTATTTAAAAGGAATTTTGGCGTATCTTTTTGGGAAGTCATGCTTTGTGGAGATATACGGAAAAAGATGCAAGTTGACCTCAATTTTGATCATTTTGACATTGCATCTTGATATCTTCTCTGTGGTTTTTGTCTGAGGAAAAGGGTTTCAAGAAATTCTTCTCTAGAGAATGATAATTCTTCATTGATCTATGATTGTGAGACTGTGAAATACCAATTGAATGGTTTCTACTAAGGGAGATTCATACAAGAGTTCATTTGTACTTACATCTAAGTTATTATGGTTTCGTAGATGTCAATTTACAATAAGGAAGAGGGATTTTCTCATCTGGATGCCATCTTCATCAGTATTCTTGCTTTCAATAAAGAGTCTTCAACATCTTGTAGAGGTCGTACTTGCATTGGGAGGCATGCTTCACTTAGGAAAGGGCATGTGGAGGGGAAGGCTAAAACACCTTTCATTTGGGTCATTTCTTGACTCCATTGTGGGCACCTATACTTCTCAGTAGCTTTTCTCCAGTTTTTGTGTGGTAGAAAGCAAATCTAGGGCCTAGGCATTACTATTACTTAATTTTAGCATATCTTTCCTGGCGTGCACTAATCTTCTTTATTTAATTATTCTAGAGGTTTTGATTGTATGCAATTGCTTTGTATGAATTGCTAGATCAATAATAGTATTGCAGTTGTTCTTAAATTTCTTGTATTTCAATCTCATTTCCATTTTTATGCTTGGCGCACTCTATACTTGTTGCTCAAAATTCATCAAAACAATCAAAACACAAAAACAAACAGTTTTTAGTCTAGATCTTGAGTTGGAGCCAACAGGGCTCTTCACACATGAGTTTGAAGATTGTCTGAAATACAAATCCCCCTTGCATTCTAATTTTGATTGTATACACACATGCAATAATTTTTTTTTGTAATCCAATCTAAGAAAGAGGAGGACAATCTCTAAACAATTTCAGTCAAAATTCCACAAACTCATTTCATTTCCCTTGTTATATAATTTTAAAAAATAATTAAGAGAATGAAGAGAATTTAGGTAATTTTAATATGTTTGATCCTTAAAAATGATATCAAATGAACTATTTTGTTGGGATGACTACAAAATAAATATTCCTCTTAAAAAATATACAATTTCTTCTCATTAACTTTCATGAATACTTTTGAAAAAATATTTATTGACATGGTTGTGAAATCCTAAAGGAAAATTCCCTTACACTACAACCCCAAAACTTAACTCTATTACTAAATTTGAGGATCCCAATATGATTGATTTAACTTGAAATATTTCCTTAGTATAACATTCACATCTCTATGCTAATATTATGTTCAAATTGCAATGGGAAAAAACCATCTCAAGGATATTGTAGTTTGTGACTATATTGAAGGATGCGTTCTATGCTTGGAGGTGGTTTAAAGGTATTTGGTTTCCTCTAAAAACTTTCTTTATTCATTTTTTATTAGTTTTCAACACAAGTAATAAGGACCAATCTCTCCAACCTTGAGTTTATTTTGGAAATACCTACAAATGAATAATATATTGAACTTGGGGTAAACTTTTCTTGAAATTTTGAAAGATTTACTTTTTCTAATTGGCAACAATAATGTTAAAACTTGTACAAACTTGGACATCATTTATTGTTCTTACATATCATTTCTATTTTACTTTTATAAAATAAATGTAGATTTACTTAACAAATATTTTTCTTTTTTGTACACTATAAAATTGTAATTAATTATGAAAAATTCATTAACTACAAAAGCATTGAAATTCGAATGTGGTCTACTTATGCAACTTGTTATATTGGTAAAAGAACTCTTCTCATTAATTTGGAAAATTTAAAGAACTAATAGTACAAATAAGACATTAAAAAATGATTTTGATAACAAATTGAAAGAAAAGTAATGCTTAGAGGGTAATGGTTCCCAACAAATTTAGTGTCTATGTAGTACACATGGACTAATTTTGAAAATATAAAGATGTGTCTATGAATGTAACTAGCTAGATGAGACAAATCAAGAGGCTAAATTAGATGGTCATATTTATGCAATTTTATTGTAAAATATAATTGAAGTTTAGAAGACTATAACACACAAAAAGATAAGATCTTAAACATACTAGTTTCTAAAATCACCTCTTTGATAATTATAATAAAACTTGTGTTGATAACCATTTGAGATGATTTTAATGTGGCTTTGTAGACTATTGTTATCAACATGCATGTCTTGGGTGCAAGAATTTTGTTCAAAGGTGACGTAGTTATTATTGTCTACAAAAACGAAACCAAGCCACTTGATTTACCTCTATTTATTTTCATAAATTAATAGTGTTCTACAAAAATGAGAGAAAACCACCTCATTATCTCTCTTTGTTCTTGTAAATATGATACAAAAGAGCTACAAATAATTCTAGTTTTTCTTGCCACTTGTTATGACTAACAATAAATTTTAACTAAAAATAGTTTAGGTATTGACAATTAATAATGCATAAAGTTTAACAATCACTCAAATAATAATTGACATTAGACACATAGATCATTAGGTTCTAACTTTCATAACAATGTCTTAGGTCCGAAGATTGTTAGATTATGATTATTCTTTGCATCCTCAAGCTAAAAGTATACAATTATGTAAAACAATATATATGTAATCTTATAGAAACAAAAGGATAAATATCTTATAAATTTTGAAAACAAATTCATAAAAAATTTATTGATACATCTCAATATATAATATTACAAAAAATTAACTAATATATAATATAAAAAAATTCAATCATATTAAATGAAAGCAAACAACTTTTAATATAACAATATTAGTGGACCACTATTTTAAAAACTATGAACATGCCCATCGAACCTTTCAATCTACCTAATTGCAATAAAATAAAAGAGCAGTAGGAAATTTCCCTTTAATTTATAAATAAGAAAAAATAAGCACCTAACACTAACAAATTTTATAATCTATTTTAGAAACTATGAGCATGCTCAACGAACCTTTCAATCTACCTAATTGCAATAAAATAAAAGAGAGTTGAAAATTTCTCTTTAATTTATAAATAAGAAAAAATAAGCACCTAACACTAACAAATTTTATAATCTATTTTAAAAGCTATGAGTATGCTCATTGAACCTTTCAATATACTTAATTGCAATAAAATAAGAGAGCAATTGGAAATTTCTCTTTAATTTATAAATAAGAAAAAATAAGCACCTAACACTAACAAATTTTATAATCTGTTTTAAAAACTATGAACATGCTCAACAAACCTTTCAATCTACCTAATTGCACTAAAATAAAAGAACAGTTGAAAATTTCTCTTTAATTTATAAATAAGAAAAAATGAACAACTAACATTGACAAATTTTATAGTCCGTTTTTTAAATTATAAATATACTCATGAAACCTTTCAATCTACCTAATTACAATAAAATAATAAAACAGTTGAAAATTTCTCTTTTAATTTATAAATAAGAAAAAATAAATATCTAACACTAACAAAAAAAATAATTATAATCCGTTTTAAAAACTATGAACATGCTCATCGAACCTTTCAATCTACCTAATTGCAGTTGGAAATTTCTCTTTGTTGCATGCATACATGATTGGAAAAAATAATACGAGTGAGCCCCAAAAGAAATCAAACCTAGCACGCCTGCCGTGCCAGTGTAGGGACGGTCGCTTTACCTAGTCAATGTTGGCGGCAGTTTGCAATCTATAATTAGATATTCATTAGTATGGTTGAGTTCAAGATCTGAGATTTTGGGTTGAATCCTCTGCTTTCTTTCTGTCGCTACGAAACCTTTCTCTTCAAATCCAGGTCTAAGATGGAACAATACAGCCCTCCCTCAACTAAGCTTGCTTTCCAAAGGAATAAAAGGTATCATGTGTTTCTGAGTTTCAGAGGAGAAGATGTCAGAAAGACTCTGGTCGATCATCTCTTTGAAGCCCTATCCGCAGCAGGACTCAACGTCTATAAAGATGACGAAAAATTGGAAAAGGGAGAAGAGATTTGGCCGAGCTTGGAAGAAGCAATCAAGAGCAGTGCCATACTCATTCCTATATTTTCCAGAAGCTATGCAGACTCAACGTGGTGTCTGAAGGAGGCGGCTGCAATGTGGAGCACCTCTGCCTTGATCATTCCTCTCTTCTATTATATGAATCCAACTCATGTAAGATATCCTGAAAATGACGGCAGTCCCTATAAGCAATCATTTCTCAAACATTATCACCACTCAGATCGACACCCAAGAGCAGAGATTGAGTGGTGGAAGCGTGCCCTTATACAGATCTGTCCATGTCTAAATATTTATGCCCATTCAGTTCGACACCCAGGGGAAGAGGTTGATGGGTGGAAGCATGCCCTTCTACAGATCTGTGATCGCTCAGGCTGGTCCATGGATATAACTCAAGGGTAAGTAATGAATCTTACTTTCTGCTTGCTTTTCCATATTTTTCATCTGTTATTTCATGACTGCTGCTGGATAATAGATCACATCTGTGTCTCTACTCAAATATCACTATCTAAGCGTAGGGTTTTAGGGAAGGGACTTGGGCTGGGGCTTCTGCTTTGTTTTTCTTAGCACTTTTATAATATTTAAAAAAAGTTGTAGATTTAGCTTTTGGCTTCCAACATTTATTTCCTCATTCTTCTATCTATTTCTTCTAAATCAAACATGTATATATAAAAAATATTTTCATTCTCATTTGTAGTGTAACCCCCAAGATTCAAAACTGTTATAATAAATTTCATTTGTTTAAATGTCCTCATGACCAAGCTTACTCCAAAACCAATCTGGTCATAACAACAGTTAAGATAATAGACTCAAAATGTACAAGCTGCACAATGTTAACAAGTTGGGAGAATCCAAGCCATTGCACCTTATTTCTCACTTTTAGATATTAAAGAAACAACATTCACAAAGAAGAGTCAATTAGAAGGTCAACGTAGGCTTGTAGATATGTCATTTTAACATAAAAGTGTTTGAATAAATTATACTTAAAAGGAGTCTTCAATTATTATTCAGATACTCTTGACTTTGTTATTAGATCTATTTGCAATTTTAACCCCTTTAACCCTATTTTACTATATATACACATGCTTGAAAAACAACATAAAATACTTATCACATTGCAATAATAACGATTGAGACTTGAAAAATTTAGAGTAAATTGAGCAATAGGAAGAGATTTGATTTGGGTGACACAAAAGCATTGAAGAAGTGGCAAGTTTGATAACTTATTTTTATAGTGATTAATATGTTTGAAGGGTGAGATTTGGGCTTGTAAAGACACATTGAGCTACAATGTCTAATTCAGAGCTAATTAGAAACCATTGAGGATGTTTGACATAAAGATTGAATTTGTGTTGGTGGGTATTAATGAATTGGTAGAATTTTTTGTAAATTCTTTGATCATAGAGACTAAGATTGGTTTGAAGGTGTGTTGTAAAATAATGAAAATAATGTTTATTTTTTAAAAGTTTGCTAATATAAAAGTTTTTCAAAAAATTATAGGTGAAGCATGAGAAATGAAATAGTGGAAAATGTTTATATTTTCAAATGATTAGAAATATATGCATTTTAAGATAATGTGTTATGAGAGCATAGTATTTTATTTTAAGCCTTGTAAATTCTTGATCATTACATTCAATCAAGTGGTTTATGACAACACATCACCATATAAACAAATCAATGCTCCATTTTATTTTTTCTCTTTCCAATTCATCATTATTAAATAAATTTAAATGAAAAAATCTAGAAAATAGATAGAAATACTTTAATTTTTTTGGTCATATAATCTTATCCCTAACTTTAATAATAGTAAATAATTGAATTTGTCTAGATGGTAGGAGCTAAAACTTTCCTATTTAAAAAATTTATTCTTGTTCTTTTTCTATGGATGTCAAAATAGTATGTCTAGAAAAAATGAAGCAATGAGAAAATAGACTTAAAAGAATTGAATTCCTCTAATTTTTTTACATAGAAAAAGAAATATCTATGATATTTGAAGCATGCAAACTATCAATAAATTGATATTGACTATACCGAACCCATTGTCCCATCTGTGGTTTTAGAATTTAAAATTTAATCATTAAAATTTAAAATGCATAATTATGCACATAGCATAAGAATAAAAAAAGGCATCATCTTTGAATAACGAATGACTTCTTTTCATGATCTTAATGTTGTTGCGATAAATTCATAAAAGACAAGGGTAGTTTCTTAAACCACTACCAAGCAAAACAATAAATTGGTAATAGCAACATCCATAAGAGAATTATTTTTTCCAATTATCTTATTATAAAGGAAAAGAACATTTCCCTAGTTTTACCCTAAGTTAATCGAATGAAACACATACAACTTAGTGTAAATCAACCTAGATTAATTTAATATCTAGTTTAATCAAATAAAATGTATACAACTTAGTGTAAACCGAAATAGATTAATTTAATATCTAGCTTAACCTAGAGGTTAATCAAATGAAATGCATACAACTTAATAAATCTATCTACACTAATTAAATGTCTAGCTATATGGATAGATAATTTACAAATAAAAAATGTGAATCTAAGAAAGTACATGCAAGGGATAGGACACTTAACTCAAGAAAAAATAAAGAAGATGACTTTGATATGGCATTGAACTCCACTTTCCTGAGGATATAGTCTAGTTCCTCTTTGTCTATACTTATTCTTTAATTTAAAATAGATCAATAAATTTTTTGGGATCAAATCCACAAATATTGATCATTACTCGGGACATGGATCTATCCTACAAGTTGTTCAAATTTGGCTCCTCTCTAATATTTAAGGACTAGAAGTATATATAAATACTTTGGGTTAATCACTAGATTACAATGGCTGTGTTCTCCTAAGTTGATCTCTTGATAAGATTGACTTTATAATTGTTGAACTTATTAAGAACACAACTTTTTATTCATAGAGAGGTTGTAAAATTAAGTGATGCATAATTTTATTTTTCTTACTATTCTAATTGAATTATTCCTCAAATACAAATACTTCTCTTAAAAGTGAATGATATTAAATGTTTTCTAGATATTAAATGATGCACCTTGAATGAGTCAACTAGGCATAAGATAAGGGCACAAGAAGGCACATAAGTAAGATAGCATAAACATGTGGGTGTAGGAAAGTATCATAAGCATGATAATAAAGTATGGAAGATAGGAGTATAGGCGAATAATCATGGAGAGTATAAACAGAAAAAGAGTGTGGTAAGGACAAGCATAAAGATACATATAAGAGTGAAGCAATGATACAATGAGAAATTGATGTGGTAGGCATGAGAAAACACATGAATAGGGAAGCCTACATACATGAATTCAATAAGCATTGAGGGAGAAGCAAACAAGCATAAGAGAAAAGATATAAATTAGAAGGAATATGCACCCAAGTGAGTGAAGAAAATGTATGAAATAAGATATGCAAAGGCACAACAAATAAGACATAAACAAGAAGTAAAATGCAAAATGGAAAATATGGGTATACTCATTAAACTGTAACATGATATATCTCTTGTTTAAACTTTTTTGAACAATATATTTCTTATTTAATTTTTTAACTTGTAAGTACATTTTCATTTATATGTAATTTAAATTATAATATCTTATATAAAATATCTTACTTTTATTTAGATTTAAAAAAATACAACTTTTATTTTAATTGTTAATTTTTTCAATTAATAAAATTTTAGTAAAATAATAATCTAATTTTAATTTGTTTTAATTAATTATTTAGTGGCATTTATAACTCCGTCTCTAATATAACAATTTTTCAAATATAATTATTTAATTTTAATATTTATACAAAAGCTATTTAATTTTAAAATCTTATGGAAATACTGTGGCCATTGCAGCTACGAAGCTCGGCTGATAAAGAGGGTGGTGAATGACTTGATCAAAACATTAGACAGAGTGCCTTTAGAAGTTGCCAAGCATCCGGTGGGAATGGACAGCGTCAAGAATGCTCTCATCCAGAAATTAAATATCAATTCAGGGGATGAGGTCGTTAAAATTGGAATATGGGGTATTGGTGGTATTGGCAAGACCACAGTTGCCAAGGCAGTGTACAATCAACTTTATACTGATTTTGATGCTGCTTCCTATATATCTAATGTTCGCACCACAGCTGCAGAACCCAGAGGCCTTATAAAATTGCAGAATCAAATTCTCAAGGATTTTGTCAATTATGGTGAAAAAGTGAGCAGTGTTGACGAGGGCACATCTTTGTTCAGAAATCGTTTGGGAAGAAAACGTGTGCTGCTTGTTTTGGATGATGTGGATGCTGTTAAACAACTGAATGCTTTGTTTGGGGATTGGCTGTACTCTGGAAGCAAAGTTATTATAACTTCGAGAGACAAACACGTTCTCCAGGTTGCTCAGGTCTCAGCCGAATGCATCCACGAGATGAGTGGATTGGAGATAAATGAAGGCCTCCAGTTGTTTTGTTGGCACGCTTTTCTGAGAGCAGACCCAAGTTCGGGGTTTGAAGATCTCTCCAAAAGCATAGTGGAAGCTTGTAAAGGGCATCCTCTTTCACTGGAAGTGATTGGATCCTTCTTGTATGGACAGAATGACACAGGTTGCTGGAAGGAAGCTCTTCACAACATTACCCTCCACCCAGAAATTCATGAAAGGCTTTATATCAGTTATAAAGCTCTTACTGACGAGGAAAAAGAAATATTCCTTGACATTGCTTGCTTTTTTATTGGAGAAGAAAAAGTATGTCCCATCATTTTCTGGAAATCCTTGTACAGGATGGTAGACACTGCTCTATATAATCTCTCAGTGAGGTCGTTGATAAAGATTGATGAAAAAGGTATATTTGACATGCATGACCATTTGCGAGATATGGGGCGAACTATTGCTGAAAAAGAAAAGGGAGGTACCCGACTATGGGACGCTGCCCATTTAAGCATCATGTCCAACAACCTCAATTGCTCTCGCCTTCGAATCGATGGAGGAAGTCCACAAAGGCTTGAAGTGCTTTACAGACCTGGTCTTCGCTATCTTCATTTGCAGAATCTATCCATTGAAGGCATGGCAAAAGACACACTAGCCATGCTTCCTCCAGATTTGATATGGTTGAGGATGGAAGATTGTCGGCTTGATATCGAGATTAATAGAACGATAGAGAAGCAACATCACTCGAGATCTGTGGGTACCATTTGGCAATTGAAGACTCTGCAACTACAATCCTGCCATGGCGTTGACAGCATGTCTATTTCCTCCCTTTTTTCACTTCCTACTATAAGATTGCATCGCTTGAACTTGGGAGGGTGTACAAGCTTAAATAACCTCCCTAATATCATTGACAATCTGTCACAGCTGCAGTACTTGTATTTGGGAGGGTGTGGGAGCTTAAATAACCTCCCTGACACCATTGGCAACTTAACACAGCTGCAGTACTTGTACTTGGGAAAGTGTGGAAGCTTAAATAACCTCCCTCACACGATTGGCAAACTGTTACAGCTAAAGCACTTGGAGTTGGCAGAGTGTGAAAACTTAAATAACCTCCCCGATACCATTGGCAATCTGTCACAGCTGCAGCATTTGGACTTGCACTGGTGTCGAAGCTTAAATAAGCTCCCCGATACCATTGGCGACCTGTCACAGCTGCAGCACTTGGACTTGGGAGGGTGTGGATTAAAGAAGCTTCCAGATATTATTGGCAACTTGTCACAGTTGCAACACTTGAAATTTGGAGGGTATAGCTTGAATTACCTCCCCGATACCATTGGCAACCTGTCACAGCTGCAGCACTTGGAAGGGTATGGAAGCTTCAGTAAGGTTCCTGATACCATTGGCAACCTGTCACAACTGCAGCACTTGGCCTTGCGAGGGTGTGGAGAATTAAATAACCTTCCTGACACCATTGGCAAACTGTTACAGCTGAAGCGCTTAGCCTTGCAAGGGTGTGGAAGATTAAATAGCCTCCCTGATACCATTGGCAACCTGTCACAACTGCAGCACTTGGAATTGATGGAGTGTGTAAGTTTAAATAACCTCCCAAATACCATTGGCGACCTGTTACAGCTGCAGCACTTGGACTTGGGACGGTGTATAAGCTTAATAAACCTTCCTGATACTATTGGCAACCTGTCACATCTGCAGCGTTTGTGCTTGTTCCAGTGTTCGAGCTTGGGTAACCTCCCCAATACCATTGGCAACCTATCACAACTACAATACTTGACCTTCAAACAGTGTAGAAGCTTAAATAGCCTCCCTGACACCATTGGCAATCTGTCACAGCTGCAACACCTGGACTTGCAAATGTGTTACAGCTTAAATAACCTCCCCGATACCTTTGGCAACCTGTCACAGCTGCAGCACTTGGACTTAATGGGGTGTGGAAGCCTAAATATCCCCAATACCATTGGTAATCTGTCACAACTGCGTTAGTTGGGATTGGTAGGGTGCACAAACCTAAATAGCCTCCCAGATACCATTGGTAACCTGTCACAGCTATCGTCCTTGCGCTAGGGGGTATGTAGAATCTTAAACAACCCCCATCATACCATTGGCAGTCACAGCTGCAGTTCTTAGATTTGGCAGAGTGTGAAAGTTTAAATAACCTTCCTGATACCACTGGGAACCTGTCACGGCTGCGACACTTAGACTTGAGAAATTGTAAGAACTTAAATAAGGTCCCTGATACCATTGGCAACCTGTCACAGTTGCAGGTAACCGTGGAAGGGTGTGTAAGTTTAAACTGAGAAGGATGTGTAAGTAATTAAATATGTCTCTGACAATAACACAAAGGTGAGTGTTATGATATAACTAAAATTTAATATTATTCTGTATACATTTTACAAAAGAATCAAATTACCTAATTAAAATTTTACAAAAGAGAAAGAAAATATATTTTATTTATTTGTACAACATTGTAACTTTACTCTGTTAACAAAAACTGAATGGATGAATTATAAAAGAGCTTAAATGTATGTAAATTCATCCATTTAGCTATTAGTTAAGTCTGCGGTTTGTAAGGACGCATTGTAAACACAAGCTGAACCTGTACCTTTTAGCAATACTGAGTGAGTTCTACAATAACTCAAACGCCTATTGTATATTGGGTACTATTATTGGTCATTTTATTTCATAGTCCAGACTTATGCATGCATGTCACCTGAACTGTGACATTTCCTGTTGATCAACATACTTTTTAATAACACAGATAGAAACAAAATGATATATAGTATGTCTTGTACACAAATATTTATATCTTGAAATGGTATTACTTTAAATAAACAAAAAATATATATTGGATTGCAGATCAAATGGTAGTTTGATTGTCACCAGAATTGTAATTTAGGATTAAGACTCTCCTTGACTGAATTGTATTGGAAAAATACACTTGTATCTTTCCTTCAAGGAAAACTGAATATATGAATGATAGAAGAACGTTAAGTTTTGCAAATTCATTGATCTAGCTATTGCTGGTCTTATGTTAGTCTTTAAGATTCAAATTATCAATTATGATGAAGGTTTCCCTTTTTATTCATGTAGATATCATGCTTATGCTTTATTCACTATAATAATATAAGAATGTAGATTTATATATTTTCATTTGTATGGCTAGGATCACTTGTTTTTATGTTAATGCCGGGTTAGATGTTAAGAGTTTTAGTTTTTTTTTTTAAATATTAAAATTAAAAATTTAATATGTATAATTTAGTTTTTTTAGTTTTAATGTTTAGATTTTAAAAAACATTGTTAATAATAAAACGAATATATATATTTAAATTTTGTATGTGTGTAAAGGTGTACTACTTTTTTAATGACATTGATACTGGTACTTCTCACATGTACCTTACCCCTTAATCGTTGTTATTTTAGAAATGCCATACTCATACTAGTACTCCTCTTCTTTATCTTGCCCCCTAGTACCTGTGTGGAAACGTTGATTTATATCAATAGTATTGGATATTAATATTATGTTTTTATCTTTTCAACTAAAATGAAGAAAATTTTAGTGGGCAATAAATATATATGCATGATTGCATATTCTTATGTTAACTAATTGATTTTGTATTTGGGAAGATAGTACTTTTTATGTAATAATAAATATTTAAATTATTGCATTTTTTTTACATTTAAAATTATTAAGAATGATATTTTATGATTTATTATTTTTTTCATTAACAATAGAATTTATTCACAAAATTATTATTAGATAATAATAAAATAAAATCATCTAATAGTAAATTGATAACAAGATGATAATCATAATTAAGATATTGGGACAAGACTCTTAATAAATAGCTTGGACTTGGTAGGATCCAAAGTGCACTAAGATATAATTATGAATCTCAGCATACAACAAAGAATTGCAATTAAAGACTCACAAAAGAGTTTATCCACACAGTTCTACTATTAGGCAATAGTAAAATAATAATCATAATCAAGATATTGGGACAAGACCCTCAAACCAAATGTTGAAACCTAACCTACACTACTTATCCAAATCCTTCATCCTTCAAACCTTTACAATCCCACCAATCCAACAACCAATCAACCAACACTACCTTTGAAAACTTTCTCCAAGGATATTTGCAAGGACCCTTAAGCCTAAAAGCAAAATAAAATTTATGGAGCCCACAACATCACTAGATCCATGCCATCCAAATATATCATCAACTATGTGCTCATCAACTCTAAATCCATCAAATCCAACTTCCATAAACATGATCAAAGACCCATTCCTAATCCATATGCACTACTCAAAGATTCCTACCATGTGTTAATATAATAAAATATGATTATGATTAAGGTTAAGAGTTACAATTTAATTAGGATTTAATTAGGGTTAGGTATAAGGTTCAATTAGGTTATGATTAGGTTAATAATATAATATAAATTTAATTTAATTTAATGAACTAAAATATAGGTTAGTTAGGGTTAAAGTGTAATATTAAAATAATATAATCTAATTTAATAAATAATATAATATAATTTTTAATATGAACCTTATTAAATCTAACTATTGGAGAATGACAAGATCAAGATCATGAAAAAGAACAAAATGAGCACAATAGTATGTCTATCAATATACAAATGAAGTGTGTGTAAATACAATTATCAAGTTGTTGAATGAACAAGACAACTGAGAGGGGGGTGAATCAATTGTAACTTATCAAAACATCAAAACCCTCATCAACATTCAGATCCACATGCATTCATTAAACACTTAATCTATTATGAATATTTAACATGAAAAGAAAATAACAAAAACTGAAACAACTTTAACACCATGCACAAGAGAACACCATATTTACATGGAAAACCCAATGAGGGGAAAACCACGATGAGGATTAGCTCACAATATAAGTAATTGCAAAACCTATACAAGGGCTCATTGCCAGAATAGGACACACTATCTAGAAAGGCTCACAACCAAGGTTCACTATCAAAACAAAGAAAAAAGTTATAAAACAAGTGTTACATAGAGAACATTATCTCAATGCAACAACAAGTTGTCCACCACAATAGCTCCAACACCTTCGTAACCTTATTTGAAAGATTGCAAACACCTTTTTCTCACTACTTCCAGTAGTCCAACACTTTGAAGCTCACACTTCTCTACTCAAATTCACACTCTACCACTCTACTATTCGCATCATATGCAAATAACACTCTAAGAATTTCACACATCCTTCAATATCTCAACACTTATTTATACTGTCTTCAACCTTGAGACCCTTTTTCAAGGTCGGCTATGCACCTCAAATGTGTAAATTCAAATTAGGTCGGCAACCAAACATTCCCGTGGTGGATAGGAATGAACGCAAACCACAAATCCTTAGATAGGACCCAAATCACACCTCAACACACTTCTATATACTTTGAAGATGTTTCACATGTAGTGTAAACGCCAAGTCGGTCATTACCCATGCAAACACCATTAAAATTTTAAGTACACAGTTCCTTTGATCAATATATAACTTTCATACAACAAACTTCACCTGAACATGATCCAAAAACATTCTAAAAACCAACAAACTCCTTTGCAATAAATTTCACCTGAAGAATGTACAAACCCAATACATCAAGACAACACTACCACATACTGTAACTCAAAAGACCATCTTTTGAAACACCAAACCATGAATCCTCTTGACATAGGAAAGAGACCAACACCATAAACTCTCACTAAAAACCACAAGTCCTAAAAGACAACAATGGAGAAACACAGAGCGAAGACATTTTTCCTAGAAACCTTTGTAATGCACAGTTCACACGCTGGTGAACACAACTTCTTTTGTACAACAATCCATCACCAAAAATTCTTAATATACTATCTTTGAACACATTTAACTAACAAACCCAAACCACACAAGCATATCTTCACCCTGGAAGAAATGCAGAGCAAAACTAGAACACACCTTTGCAACACAGAACAATATTGCAACACATTGTTTCCTATTTTTTATCAAATTTCTCAATATCCACAACATCTTCAACACACACAGTTGACACTAATGACAACACAATCTTGTTGACATAAATGAAAACACCTTCATACTTGCAATAGTCTCCCCCTTTGTCATTGATGGCAACATAAGATGTGAAAAACCATAAAAAAAAACTCTCCCCCTTTTTTTTAATGTTTAGACAACCTACACACTCTCCCTTTATGAATGGGATTTTTTACATGATTATCTCTCCCTCTTTCATTTTTTTATTTTTCACACATGCTTCACTCTCCCCCTTTGACATCAATGGCAAAGGATAAAATGTTTTACATTGTTCTCCCCCTTTGACATTGAACCAAGATACTTGCTACTACTCCCCCTGAGAGGTATCCACCAATAGCAATCCAAAGAAAGAATGAATCCATTGAACCACTAGATTGATGCATCTCTATATGCATCTAGTTCAAGAAAGGAGGGGCAATAACCCCCAACTTCTCCTGAAGATGTACTCAAAGTATCTTTAGGAAGAGCGTTAGTGAATATTTCAACAATCTAATCCTTTATAGGAACGTATTCAAGCTTCACTTCATTCTCCACAACCTTCTCTCTCAGAAAGTGATATCTAATTTTGAAATATTTTTTGTCCTTGAATGCATTATTGGATTATTTGAAATTTTTATTACACTTGCATTGTCATAAAAGATATAAATAGGCTCATCATACACCACTTTTATATCCTTCAATGTTTGCCTCATCCATAACACTTATATGCAACAAGATGTTGTTGTAATGTACTAAGCCTCTATAGTAGATAAAGAAATTGAATCTTGTTTCTTACTTAGCCATGACACTAATCTACATTCAAGAAAGAATACACCACCATAGTTTGTACTTTTTCTATCATCCACACAACTAGCCCAATCTACATATATGTAAGCACTCAATGTGAAGTTAGTATCTTTTGGATACCATAAGCCATGATCTGGAGTACCCTTCAGGTATCTGAATATCCTCTTCATTGTGGCAACATGTGACTCTCTATGATCTTCTTGAAATCTAGCCATAAGACAAACTGCATGCACGATATCTAGTCTATTAGTACTTAAATATATTAGTCCACCAATCATAGATTTGTAATTTCTCTAATCACCCTTAGGGGATTCATCATCCTTACTCAATTTACAACCAGTAACCATAGGAGTACATGTACCGATTTGGAGTCTTCCATTCCAAACTTCTTCAACATCTTTTTGACATACTTTGACTATGAAATGAATATTCCTTTATCTATTTGATTAATTTGTAGCCCAAGGAAGAAATTCATCTCCCCAAACATAGACATCTCAAACTCTATTTGCATTCTTATGCAAACTTCTTACATGTTGCTTCATTGCCTCCAAATATTATGCCATCAACATACACAACTACAATCAAGATTTGATCTTTTTCAAACTTAGAGTAAATATTACTATCTACGGTGCCTTTATTGAATCCTTGTTGTACATAAAAGACTTTTCAAACCTCACATACAAATTTCTAGGAGCTTGCTTCAATCCATATAGTGTCTTCTTCAATCTGCAAACCATATTAGGTTTATCTGATAATTGAAATCCTTCTGGTTGTTCCATGTTTACTTCTTCTTCCAAGTCTCCATTCAAGAAAGTAGACTTCACATCCATCTGATAAACTTTAAAATATTTATGTGTTGCAAAAGCCAAAAACATCTTGATTGCTTCCATTCTAGCCACCAAAGCAAATGTCTCCTCAAAGTCTATTCGTTCAATTTGTGAGTAAACTTACACACAAGTCTTGCCATGTTTCTTACTACTTCTCCATTCTCATTAAGTTTATTTCTGAATACCCACTTAGTACCAATAATGTTCTTGTTTACTAGTCTTGGGACAAGTTCCCAAGTCTGATTCTTCTCAATCTACATAAGTTCTTTCATAGATTTCAACCAAAATTCATCTGTGCATGCCTCAATCACTATTTTAGGTTCAACTTTAAAAATTAAAGATAAATTTACCTCTTCTTCAACAACTTTCCTTCTTTCCAACACGCCTTTTCTTTTTTCTCCAATGATTTGTTCTTTGGAATGATTTCTCTTCACATACTTAGGGGTTTTAGGGGCCTTTTTTGGAGCTTCTTCCTCTTCATCCTATACTTTATGTTCTTTAGCTTTTTCTTCTTCTTCTCTGCAAGCAGGTTCATTTGATTCATATCCATCTCTCACCACTTAATTTCACAGATCTTCATCCACTTTGACACTTGCACTCTCAACAATTTTTCTCAATCTTTTATTGTAACATCTATAATATTTTTTTTAGTAGAATATCCAAGGAAGATTCCTTCATCAAACCTTGCATCGAACTTCCCTAAGTTTCTAGCATCTCTTCTGATATAACATTTTCTTCCAAACACTCTAAAGTACTCAACCATAGGGATCCTTCCATACCACAATTCATAGGGAGTCTTTGTGTTGTTTACCTTTGCTTGAACTCTATTAAGAATGTAAATAGCAGTATGTATTGCTTATCTCCAATAGATTTCTGGTAGATTAGCTTCTTTCATCATAGTCCTTGCAGCTTCTTGAATAGTCCTATTTCTCCTTTCAACCACTCCATTTTGTTAAGGAGCCCTAGGGGTAGACAAGTGTCTCTTTGTAGACACACAAAATTGACATCATTCATCTAATGTTCCAAATATTTAATCTCTAATGTTCATCTTTTAATTAAATAAATCAATTTTATTTAATTAAATCATAAATCAATCCTAAAGTCCCCCTTTAATTAAATAAATCAATCTTATTTCATTAACTTCTAAAGTTCTTCATTTAATTAAATAAATCAAATTTATTTAATTAAACCACTAACATTATCCTCTTTGATTGAATAAATCAAATCTTTATCATTTTCTTCTCATTTTGATTTATTTTAATCCTAAAATCTAAGTCAAAAGTCAAAATCACCTAATCTTCACTTAATTTAATCAAACCCTAATTAAATCTAATCCTAATCCATGTCACATCCTCTAGCTTTTCCCACTTGCACAAATAAATCAATTTAATCAATTTATTAAATCTTCATTTTCTCTCAACTTGGCATTTTTGAGGGCATATTCCTCCAAATTTGAAAATCCCTCCAAATGGGATGAGCCCTTCCAACAAGGCATTTATTTCATCTTACAAGTCCTTTTTCCTTGAGCCAAGTGGCCATAACTCCATTTGACTCTCCCTCCACCTTGTCATTTCACTAATTTCAAATTTCAACTAATTGCATTTATGGGCACATTCATCAAAATGTGCTTACCCTTCATCCTCTCACATCTTGACAAGTGGTATCTTGTCATTGTCTCAAGATTAGTCCCACATTGCTCCATTTTTCTCATTCCTCCATCTTGTCTTTCTATAAATGAAAGGCTTCTCTTTGTAATTAGCATCCACAACTTAGAGCAAAGTTACTCTCTTCACATTGAGAGCTAATTTTATCCACTTCATGTCATAGCATCTTCAAAGCATTTTGATCATTGATCTTGTCAAGGGTTAGGAAAGGGCCACTTTTCACCAATCCAATATGGGATAGGTATACTTCATGTTTTTATATGCTTTAGTTATCTTGTTATTTAATTACATTTTGAAGCATGTTGAAATATCTCCTATGGATGTTAAATGCTTGCTTTGTTTTAAAATACTAATCATGCTAATGTGTGTGTTAGAGTTTAAGCCATTTACAAATTTTGATGTCCACACTTTTTATGCCATGATTCTCACAAAACATGTTAAATTCATTGGAGGTGAGCTCTCCATCTTTGTCCGACCTCAAACATTTTATTTTCATTCTCAACCATAACTTTAAATGCTTTGAATCTATCTAGGCCTTCATATTTTTATCTAAGAAAGGTAACCCATGTCAATCTAGAACAATCATCAATCAAAAGCATGAAATACATGTCACCTTGAAGAATTATCACTCTTTTAGGACCACATAAGTTTATGTGCACCAATTCTAGTAATCTGTTAGAATATTTTTCTTTCCCTTTAAAGCTTCTCCTTGTTTGCTTCCCAAACTAACACTTCTTGCAGACAACATTGATAGGCTTTATAATCCTAGTAAAATTTCTCACTGCTTGTGTTGAACTGATTCTAACCAAGTTGTCAAAATTGATGTGACACATTCTCCTATGTCATAGGAATCTTTCATTAATTTGAGTCATAAAGCAATGACCATCAATACCCTTGAGTTGATAAACATTTCCATATGTCCTCTTTCCAATAGTAATCACAGTTTTGAACCCTTTTTTTATCTCACATTCATCATCCTAAAACATAAGATTATATTATTTTCTACACATTTTTCCAACACTCAAAATTTTATGTCTTAAACCCTTGACATAGTAAGCATTATCAGTATTATGCTTTCCATCAAAACTGATTGAACCTATTCCACATATCTAGCACTTGAATCATCTCCAAATTTAATAAGTCCTCCATCATATTTTTCAAGTTTAAAAAACTTACTCTTGTCTCCAGTCATATGATTTGAGCAACCACTATTAATGATCCAATAGTTCTTATCTTTGCTAACATGAAAAGTAGATACCAAAGTACATTTTTCCTTAACCTTTGTCTCTTTTGTATCCTTTGTCTTTGGAGCACTTTCCTTCACACATATTTGCACTTTCCTTCACACATATTTCAGAGTTAGACAAACAGATTCATCTTTTAAAGCCAAGAACAAGCATTCATTATCATCATTGTCTCCATAATCAGATTCATCATCAAAAATATCAGTGACATCTTCTCTAACATAGAGCTTTTCTTGATCATCTTACCTTTTTTTCCTTGATCTTATTATTCACACTCATGTTTTGACATCTTGAAGCATAGTGACCTATTTTTCCACAATTGAAACATTTGAAAGGTAATTTACCTTTGTACTTATCGATTCTCATTTCCATTCTCCTTACAAAGTTAGCTTCTACATCATCAACATCATCTTGATTTGAATATTTAGTCTCCTCTAATTTTCCATCCTTGAAGGCAGTCTCCATTTTCCAACTAGTATTCAAACCAAATTCTCTCATTTCAAATGTAGTTAGTGTACCATACAACTGATCTCTAGTGGGGTAAGTGCACAAAGTTGAGTCCACGAAACGTGGAAGTTTTTTCCCTTAACCAAAAAATTGAAATCAGCATCGAAGAAACGGGATCCCGTTACGGTTCGGGATCCCAAGCCTAAGATGAAACGGGATCCCGCTTTTAAAAATCGGGATCCTGTTTCCCATTGGATTCTGAACCAATGGAAACAGAACAGGATCCCGATTTGTAAGAAACGGGATCCCGATTTATAAAATACGGGATCCCGATTTATAAATAACGGGATCCCGAGTTCTATAAATCGGGATCTCGTTTTATACTGCTATTTTTTTTTTTAAAGAACAGTTTTCACTGCTCTGCGAACGGGACCCCGAGTGAGTGTTGGCGATAGCGACCCCACGACCAGCTACAGGTACCCCACCTAAACGCCATTTTTTTTCATTTTTTTATTTTGAATTGAAATTTTAAAAGAAATAAGTTAATTTAGCATGTATTTAAATTTTTAATTTATTTCACGTTTTAATCATTTTTTTAATTGTTATAGTAGAATTCAATAATTGTAAAAATAGACGAAAACTTGCAATGAAACTTAAATGTTTTTTAATAAAAATGAAAAAAAACCTTGAATTGTGTTTTAGAAACAAAATTTAACTTTTAAATCTTAAATTGTTTGATTAAACCCAAAAAAAATTGATTTTGAAAACCCTAATTGAAACAAAACAAAAAAAATTGCATTTCAAAACCCTAGAGATCGAAATGAAATAAAACATCGCATTTACAAATCCAAATCGAGCTTTTTGAAACCCTAAATTCAAATCAAATGAAAAAAATTGAATTTGAAAACCCTAGTTTGAATTGAAACGAAAAAATTTCATTAAAAACCCTAATTGTTTAAAAATTGAAACCCTAAATTGAATGGAACAAAAAAAAAAATTGTTAAAACCCTAAATTGGAATCGAACAAATCATTTTGATTTTGAAAACTAGGTAATTTCGAGCTAAAAAAAATCATTCACATTGCTTAAATGTTTTAAATTTTATTTGCTTTGTATGGAAAAAACGATATATATTAAACTTTAGTTTCAATTTTAAATTATAATTAGATTAGAAATCAATATGTTAAAGAATGGTTAAAATTCATAAAGTTTATCTTGATGTTTGTTTGCAAATTTAGTTAACAAATTCGTAAATCTAAACACGTAGAATCGATTCCAATTGACACTAACTTGCAAGTCTAAATTATGCCAAGGGCCACCCAAACTTCACCCTAAGTTTGCTAAACCCTAGACCCTAAACTGTAAAATCTAACCCCATAACACTAAAGCATTTGAAATTTATGAACCCTAGACCCTAATCTTTCATTGGACATACCTAAAATTATGTAGGTTCAATGTCAAGAATGGGTCTATTTGGTAGATTTATGAAAACTATTTTGAATATCTAGAATGCCATAAAAGTATAATTATAGCAATTCCAATTGGAAACACTTGGGTACATATATATCGTATGAAATTTAAATCTAGGAAGGTGTCTATCATATAGGCAAGTTGATAATACATGGAAAGAGGTTTGTATGGGAATATATGTATTAAGAAAAACATACCACATGACCTCTATAGGATTTTTAAGATGTGATCCTAGATAATAATCCACCCATCCTCAATCATAATGGATTATTTAGCAATTAAGAGAGATTCAATTTAACCATAAAATTACCTATATTTTGATACTATATAGATTTATGTGGAAGGATAGATATGCATCAATAAGGAG
>VDFB02072019.1:0-16180 GCA_007258455.2 Sequoia sempervirens
CATACACCTAACTAAACAAGGTGATTTTGAT
The DNA here is from genome assembly GCA_007258455.2 of Sequoia sempervirens. Lineage (NCBI taxonomy): Eukaryota > Viridiplantae > Streptophyta > Pinopsida > Cupressales > Cupressaceae > Sequoia > Sequoia sempervirens. Next base: position 32 of record VDFB02072019.1, read on the forward strand.
TTTCATGATTTACCCAAGTCTAGAATGATGTTTCCAAAGATCAAATGTTGTTTGTAGGATGAAGATGATAAATGTTAAAGGATGAATGAAGGTTTTGATTTTGATCCTAAGAGACTTAGACAGACTTTGTTTACTAGGCCAATATAATAAAGAATATGCCTTTCTCTAAGAGTAATTCAAACCAAAAGACAAATGTTTTCTCAAAAGATGATAAAAAGATAAACAAGCACATTTGTGGGATTCAATTTGAGTTAATCTTGGTTAATGAATTTCTCTTACCACAAACACACTTCTTGCTAAGTTTTCAAACTAAATGTCTATGTCTTAATTCCTTTTCATTCCACAAGGTCCATCATGTGAAAATCAAGGTTTCAATATCATAGTTTCCTATTGTTGACTTTGGAATAAACAAATTGAGATATAGGTCTTAGTGTTTAGAAGCCTTCTATTGATAAGAAACCCTAGGGACAAGTAGTAACACAAGGACTTTTCAAAGAATACCTTTTTTCACTCCCAAGGGTTTGAAATTTTTGATGATTCATTGAATGTTAATTTCAATGTTTTTGGATCAAGCTGTGTTTTCAAAGTGACTCACAAGCAATATGACATCCTGGCTCAATTGGTATGTTTTTCTTGGTGGGCTTGCCTCATGCCCTTCATAGTAGAAGAGATGATTTTACATGCAACCAAGGAAAAAATATAAAGGTATGTTAAGAATGAAGTCTTAAACTCTATATTTTAACCAAGATCAGACATGGAAATTAACTTCTTGGAATCGATGTTCCAATGTACCACTCTGATAAACTCGTTGGATGGACTACTTGGTTACTACAAACAAGGGTTTTAGTTTGGACTTTCCATTCATGGAGATTGACCCATACAGCGAGAGTCCCTTTTCAGATCCATCTTGTCGGAGTCAACTACATGATACTGGCGTCTACTCCAGTACCCACATTTATATCCCGACTGGAAATAACTATTATGTTTAGAGTGTTAGGTTGGTGTTCCGCTTGGGTGCCTTTTCCCCAAGGAAGGCCCTCTAAGATAAACAAAAGTGAAGACCAGCATTCATGGATTCGATCAACCTTTTTAGAAACAAAGGGAGAACACATGCAATAATTTTATTCCACTTCGCCTAATGTTTTGTTCAATTTTAAACCCAAATTGGTATTGTAATGTAATTATTTACACAACTTAATGTCACCAAAAGTATTTTGATTCGCAAGATCATCGTGAGGCATGAGAGAAGTGCATACGTCTTTTGATGATATTACTCTGTGTAAATAATTACAAAACAATAAAGATACAAATTCATTTTATCCTTCAAAGCAATGATTTTGATTCTTTTTAATGCACCGAGATGAAGTGTGAAGTTGATTTGCTCAATTTTAGCCCTAAAGTAAAGTTTAGTCAATTTTTGAGGTTCAATTTTAGCACAACTTTGAAAAAGAATAAAAAAGATGATTTTTTTTTAACCCAAATTAAAGTGAGTTGGTGCAAAATAGAAAACAATAGCAAAAAAATAGAGGCTCTAAGTGATTACAACAAGCATTAAAAAATTCTCTTTTAAGTTCAAGTTCTTATGCCCTCTTTCTTCAACTCAATTTTGCTTGTTTTTCCTTAATTCCAATGCCACTTGTTCTTTATGCCAACCTATCACCATGTCAAACAAGTTTCTTAGAGGCCTCTTTTCTCGCACAAGTAAAAAAAAAGAAATACAGAAATCTTCATTTAAGATGTTTAAACATTTGAGACAGTCAAGACAATTTTGCACCAAATATTGAGTTGTCAAAAGAACTAAGAAATATTTAATAGCTTAAAAGCAATTAATACTCTTATTGATATCAGCCCTACAACAAATATTTTGCAGCTTTTTAGAAAAATTGATTGATTTGAAAAAGTGCACTATTCCGCGTCCTACACAATTTATTGACTTCTCCCTTCTCTAATTTTTTGACAAGATGCAAAACCACTTTCAAACACAAAGAGTATAATGTAGATCATTGTTTTAGATGTCATAATACTTTCTATCAAGTCAAAATTAATAACACAACATAAATGCACAATGTATAGTGGAGTTAGATGTAAAAGAGGAAAGTTAAATTGTGTTCCGCTTGTAATTGCTTTCAAATTGCACTAGTAAGTGGCAATTAATAATGTAGAAAAAAAATCAAATCTGTTATGGGGATGGTCACCACAGCCTTTGACGTGGTCTGCTTCTTATAAAGGAAAAAGCAATAAGTATTAGCTTTTCAATAATCAATAGCAAATGAATTCCACACACGATTTGTCCTTTTATCAAACGTTGGTATTTAGTGGTAGAAAGAGACTGAAATAAATATGACCATACAACATAGATTGATGTGACTGAAAGTAAGTTATCACATCAACAACAATAATGGTCGATTCCTTTGTTTTAGAGACTTTCAAGCTAATGCGATGGGCAAGTGAAGAGCTAGCGCCCAAGGTTTTTTGAAAAAAGATTTCAAATTAATGTCTAGCTGGCAAGTGTATAGCCGAATTCCTCAGCCTTTGAGAAGCATCCTCCTAGCTTATATGAAAAATGAAAGCATAGAGAAGGTATGTTTACTATTGGAGAATAGGTGCATAATGGATATGTGAACTATTTGATAGAACGCTTCAATGCTATCTCATGGAACATATTAGTTTGCAAGATAAGAAAAAAATGGATTTATCACAAATGCTACTAGCAGGTGTAGGACTAAGTTCCTCAACCTTTGCTAGCATTGACACTGGACATGCCAAAAGAATTGAAAGAAAATAGTGGCCTCTTCCTAAACAAAAGATTCACTACCATGCCTAGACGCACTCTCAAACCAACATGTGGTTTTGTTCAACTTCACTTCTAAGGCTAAAGGTATGTGCAGTGACCAAAATCACAAAGCTGCAAACACGTAATAAAGAACATTTCCCTTGATATGCTTATAGATACTCACTTATTGTACAATTATTGATAGAAATGATAGGCATATGTAAAAAAAGATAAATGTTGAAATCTAAAAATGATAGTAATAGTAAAAGAAGCATGTATTGATGTTGATGTTGAACTATTACTTGAAGAGCAGAACCCAGGATGAACTCAATTGATAGGAAGTGCATTGGGTGGGAAAATAAAGGATACAAACATGATTATGATGATGAGAGAATCTGAGAAATTCAATGGGAAGAAACAAGTTGTATTTAATTAATTCCAATGTTGTTAACAATCCCCCAACCACCCGCGTCATCCTTGTATGATCGCTTTAACACCTTCATTCAAATCCAAAGGTCACATGCCATCAACCTTGCTTGTCGAGATCACGAATACTTCCCCGAAGAAGCCATCTCCAACCATAATAGGGGCAACCACTAAATATCCCTCATCCTCATTATGTTGAAAGTGCTTGTTGTTTTTGAACTTCCACCCGAGAAAACAAACTAAAGGTGGGCGTTCAGTGGATATCGGGCATGACTAGAAATCATGAGCTCTGCCCTCATAGGTTCAATCACGCTATCCACATTAAATAACAAATGTGCCACTGTGCATAAATTGATTTTAAATCGACACAATGGTGCATGCATGTCAAACTTTTGAAATAGGAAATGTAATCAGTCAAATAATTATAAGCCGCAAGTCTACTACAAAGCACGTAATCTACAAATGCTTATCCATAAAGAATCACAGAAAAAAACAACTCATATGAATCAAGTGGAGAAAAAAACTTCAATCATGCAGACCCATGAAAGAGATTGTGCAAACAAAACTCAGCCCTCCTTCTAGCGCCATTATGTGGATTCTAAATCTGCATTTGGCTCAAATAAAACCAAACATGAGTACCATTAGTTAAATCAAACAAATCAGATATAAAATCCCTATGAAATAATTGATCATGTTATCTATGCAAAAAAATTAAGTTATCAAAATAAGCTAAGTGAAAGCATAAGAAAACAAGACTCAAATTCTATCCCATAGTGGATTGGTGCTTCTATGGAAAGAAGCCCTTTCTCAATCCTTTGCTAAGCTTCATGATGAAAATGATATAAAAATGGATTCAAATGACAATGATATGGAGAAAGATCTAAAGATTACGGAGGATTAAATCAATGGAGATGATCGTATTTATAAAATAGAATGATAGAAGAATTCCAAAATGGAGGGGATGTGGGACTAAATATTCACCAATGAGAAGAGGCCACTTGTCACCTTGTGATAGGTTGAGGGATGACACATTTTGGTCAATGTGCCAAAGAGGGGGATATTCAAATTTGAATTTGAGAGTTAAATGTTGAGAGGAGTTTGACCTTGTGCAAGAGACATGTAAGAGACATGTAAGGCCTCATAAATTCTTTGTTGGATGTACATGTAATTGGGGAAATTCAAACTTCAGGAGAATAATATTCTCCTTTATGCAAGTTGAAAGTAAATAAAGATTTTTGAGTAATCAATTAAATGCATTTTCATGTGCAAGTGGAAAAAACTAGAGAATACAAGTGATTAGGATTAGCAATCTAATCACGGATTAGATTAATTAAGATGATATTAGATGCTTTTGACCCATTTTACTTAGATTTAGGGATTTAAATCAAATCAAAGGGAGATGAAAGGTGATAAAGATTTAGTTAAATAAATATTTGAGTTATTTAGCTAAGGGGGATAAAGATAGGATCAAATTAAATAAAGTTGATTTATTTAATTTAAATGGATGATCCTTAGAGATTGACCAAATAAACTTGATTTATTTGATGAATGGATGAATATGCCCTAATCAAATGCATTATGCCAATTTTACATGTCTACAAATGTTATTGGTGAATGCTGGTAAATTTGGTTGTGGGTAGGGTTTCTATTGATACCCATGCTATCATTAGTGTGTACATGATATGGGCTTTTGTCCTCGTCAAAAAATTATGAAAGGAAATAAAGAATAAATAAAAAAAAAAAAAATTCTTAGATGTCTAGTTTCACACATAATCCAAATGCATAAATTTGCTTTTAATTTAAATACTACAACTTGGGCATGTCATCACATAATGACTCAAATATAATATAAGGATCTCTTGTCTATAATAAAACATGAGATTAATAATTAAAATCTCACATACCTTGTGTTGATCAAGTTATTGGCTGAGAAGAAGTGAGCACATAGCTGATCTAAAATCTCTCTCACAACATACAATTTTTTTATATTCTATGAAACTTTGTAGTAGCTTATATATTTCACTTTTGATTTCTAGATAAATTCAACTCTCACAAGTATGTGATTGGTGTAAAATAGTATCACAAAAGAAAAAATATTTAAATAATTAGAGAAGACTCTGAGCCATCCCCTATCTTTGAATCTTCTATTTTAGCTAATAGATCTAGGGTACAGATAAGGGCTGGAAGAGATGAAATTAATGAATATATTGACAGAGGCACTGGGCAAGATGAACTAGGTGTAAAATGTGGAGAAAATGGAGGAATTTCAAAAGGGTTTCTTAACAATGAACTTTTAGGGTTGGCAATAGGAGTAGTTTCCTATTCCTATTCTAAATATTATTAATGTCACATTCAATACCTGCAAAATGTGCATCCAAGAAGTAGTTCCCAATAAGCTAGAAACATCAACTCGAAAGAAGTGAGAATGTGAATGATCGACACATATTTAATGTTCACCAATATTTGATAATTTAATATATTTTTTATGTACAAAAATGTTCCTCAAAAGAGATTCCATTATAAATGCCTCTCGACTTAATTATATTTCTATTTTCAAAATATTATTGTGAATATATTATTTTTCTATAATATTATTATTTGTATAGTTTTATTATAACTGATTTATGTTTGTATAATATTATAAATTCTAAAAAAATATAAATATAAATGAAACTACACCTTTTTATAACACATTAAATGAAGGCATTAATTTTTATAGTATTATTGTCATTATTATGTATTATTGTATTATAATTATTACATGTTTCTATATTATTATTTGTATAGTTTAATTATAATATTTTTTAATATTATAATTATTGTATTATAATTACATTTAATTTACAATATCATATTATTATAAATATGTTTATTATATATTTATAATCTTCCAATTATAATATTATTGTATTTATAGGAGGGTATGTGTAGGATCATCATGGAAAAAATAGGCCCTTAAGTGGCAAAATTAAGAAAAATCGAGTTAGGCAACTTGCATAAAAATTTGAATAAAGATTTATCTATATTATTTCAAAAATCGTAGAAATAGAATCTGTAGCAAAATTGAGATGTGGTTTCTAAGCTAGGTTTATTTAAAAAATCTATTTGGTGAAAATTTAAATTTTATTATCTGTGATACTTAAATTTCAGAGTAAAAAATAAGTAGATTAATAAATCTAACCACCCTAACCACTATAAAATGATAATATTTTTTTATAATATTTTTAGATATAAATTAAGAGGACTTCGTTAGGATGTGATGAATATTTTTTGTAATTTTTCCAAGTAAATAATTAATTATAATTTTTTACAACAACTTTTAAAAATATAAAAACATGTATAATACGACCTCCTTAACTTGGTCAAAAATTCATGAAATTCATTTATTTTCTTTTTAATCCTATAGTATGTGAAGCACATAATGTGATGCATGTTTTGTGTTATTCAAAAAGCTGTGATCTGGATTTGAAAGCTATAGATGTTTTCACTCAACCTATCAATCGACACTTTAGTCATAATTCAAATAGAAAATGAATAATAATTATTTATTAAATTCAAAGTAAATCATAATTTATATTGGTGGAAAGTTGAGAATCTCCTTTAAAACCCTTTTCATGCATCGATTTTGGATTAAAAATTTTTGTCGACCACATACCTAGAAATACCCATCAATTGCCTTTTGGCCCATTATGATCACATGTACATACCCAAGACTATTATTATGTTATATTTTATATTTTAGAATTGACATTGTTATTTTATTCTTTTAGTATTTTTCATATTAGTCTATATATTTAAATTATTAATATAATGTTATTCTATATTAATATATTAAACTGAATAGTTATAACAAGTTGTTTATCTTTAATTTAATATATATATATATATATATATATATACTAATAATAAAACTAATGCTTATTTATTTTATTCACCTTCATTTTTTCTTAAAATTAGTCCATAACACCTCAAAGTTTTTAACCAATCACATTCAAGAGTAATAATTGTTAAAATTTGTAATGTTAAATATTTTACATGTTTGCTTTAAAAAAATGAATTTAATTTGAAGAAGATGCAAATTTTAGTTTTTAATTGATTCAAAAGCGATTTATTAAAACCTAATTAGTATCGTGAGGAATAATTTTTCAAAACAAAATTAGTAAAAGATATTCACATAATACTAAAAACTAATGCCTAGTACAAAAATATATTATATTGATACAATGTAAAATTACCCAATTTCATATTTTCCTTGGTCTTTATCTCTGAGTAAAGTTATAATTTTCTTTCTTTGAAAATGTAATTCCATATCTATTATGAATAATAGTTGCATTTCTACAACCACTAGCTAGATTAGTGTTGGGGAATGCGGGAATCCACATATTCCAGATGATGCTCATTTGGAGGCATGTTGTCACTAGTATTTCTGATTTTTGCTTCTTGATACTCTTTTCATTATAATATTTATAGTTTATTTTCTATTTATTAATTTTGTTACTTATCATATATTTACTTGAATGTTGAACAACATATCAATGAGGAGAATATTTTGAATGCTATTAGCATAGAAAAGGATGTTGATGGCTTCCATCCTTTAAATATTGGACCGCTAGCAATGCAAGATAGAAAGCCTTTATTTACACCTTGTACACCAAAAGGATGCATGGATTTGCTGCTTTGGTTTGGAATAGATATGATAGGAAAGAAAACAATTCTGATAAGTCACTTCAATATTGTTGGGATGCTTGTTTCTATGCTTTTGCAAGTAAATAGTTTTTCTTATATTAAACAATTGCCTCTAAAATCATGATGTTGTCAACTTACAACCCTTCTATTTTCCTTACAAATATTGTTTTGATTGATTTGAATGCTTGTTTATCATGGCTTTACTTTTCATTCGATTGCATATTTTCACATGGAGAACCCTTATTATTGATTATTTTTAATTTTGGTAGAGGCACAATGTAGCTATTACTATTGTGCATTCTTATACCAAAAATCCTATAGATTTTACTCATGAAGTAGATATTCTTGTTTCTATAGCAGGTGTGCCAAATTTGGTTCATGGTGATTGGCTAAAACCTGGTGTAGTAGTAATTAATGTTGGCACAAATGCAGTAGAGGTATGACACCTTCTAACTGTCTTTTTCAAAAAAAATAATATGTAAAAGATGGTTTTAAATAGGAAATTAAAACTATTGCTTCCATTTTTATAGGATCCTAGTGCTAAAAGAGGATACTGATTAGTTGGTGATGTATGCTATGAAGAGTCTTCAAGGATAGCTTCAACAATAACTCTTGTACCTGGTGGTGTTGGTCCAATGACTATTGCAATGCTTTTGTCCAATACTCTACAGTCAACAAAATGAGTATTCAAATGAGATTTTTGATGTTTGATCCAAAGCTTTTGTAATAAACTCCAGATTACAAGTTTTATGAGGCTTATAAATAAGTTATCTATTACTGAATGGAATAAAAAGATCATTTTTTGTCATAAGGCATTTTTTGTGGGCATTAGGCATGTATAAGAGTACTTAGGACTAGATTCTTTCATTTTCTTTTGTGGAGAGAACTGTAACATTTAAGTAGGTTGGTTATACATGACTCTATGTACATTGAAATTTCTAAAGATATTTGTTTTTTTACAGAGGTTTTCTTATCACATATGCTAAATGGTTAAGGAAATCTTTGAACTCATTAATATTTACATAATGGTGGCAACATGTACATTTCCCTTTCTTCATGGCATAAAAACACAACCTTGGCATTTCATATGGTGCACACAATTCACATATATTTAAGTTTTAATTCAATCCTTCCAATTATTATGTTGGAAGTTATTTAGATCTTAGAAGTTAGCAAAATTTATTTTCTATAAGGGCCATTTTCTATTCAAAGACAAAGTTGACTCTATCAATAATCCAATTCTTAAATTTAGGTTATCACTGGTTTATCCTGACCAACTATTCCATAGGAAAGCTCTCCATAGTTTGAATATGGACTTCTTGAACAATATATAAGACAAATGGAAAAATACTTCCATTGAAGAAAGCTTATATAAGGGAACTTTTACAAAAAATTAATGTCTTGCTTGACAATAACCTTCCAAATTGTATTACCTATAAAAACCTTTTGACAAGTCTCAGACTTAAAAATAATTTTAGTGTAGATCTTAAGAGCCACATCAAGGGTCAAATAGTTGTTAAGTCTTATTTATAAGGATAAATAAATTGGCTTTTAGATCTTTACATAAAATTAGAAATAGAATTCGATCTCTATTTTCTATTGACAACATTTCAACTCAACCTGCTTAGATAAATTTGTGAAGAATGATGATCTTGTGTTGTCAAAATATACAAATCAATCTCCTATAAATCTTAGAAAATAAATCATAGACTATGTCTCTTGTTGAAGACTTTCTTTTTATGTATCTATTATTTGTTTTTTACCTAATTTATTCATAATCATTATTGTTTCAAGGTGTATTGTTGTTTGTATTGTCAAAAATCACCTACTATGCAATTTCCATCTTGCACAATCACATTAAATGTGATAAAATGTATTGGGCAGAAAACTAACATTAAATGTAGAATCACAAAGTTCCTCCATCTTTAGCATTCAATGCAAATATGACAACACTATCAACTATAACATAAACCAAAAAATTGACAAATTTCAAAATATAAAACATAATAGTCACAAAAAATTAAAACAAGACTATTCTTTAACATTTTGGTAGGAAGCTCTTGTTATAAATATTTTTTATTATATATTTATAATCTTCTAATTATTATATTGTAATATTTATAAGAATATTATTATGCTATGTTTTATATTTTAGAATTGACATTGTTATTTTATTTTTTTAATATATTTTAATATATTTTATTTCTTTAAATTATTAACATAATTATGCTGAAGGCGTCCCCACATTGAGGTATTCCCACCTCTTTTGATGTAGAATGGTGCGGATTGCTCGAGAACATGATGAAATGAATCTCATCTATTCATCATTTTTTGCCATTTTTTTTTATCACTTTCTACCCTATTTGCTACTTTCCCCACTACTATCCATCTCTTCAATAGTTTGGTCTGATATTTTTCTACATTTAGTAGGAGTATTAGGTTTTATTAACTGATAGCATCTTAGCCATTTTTCTTTTGCAAGTTAGGATTTGAAGATGGTACCGAGGGTGTGAATTGTGTGCTTTTTCTAGATTTGTTTCTTTCGTCCAACATTTTAGGGCTTATGAGGGTTTGGTAAGATTTGGAATGAACAAGCAGCAGTTAGATAGAGCTAGCTTAATGGCTAGTAAAATTGTTGCATGTAATGGTGATTTCGCTGATATACTTACACACAAGTTTGGCCTAGATAGAATTCAAAGTTAGAGTTCAGTGCTAGTGATTTATCTTTGAAGCTGACAATTGTGAGAAACATGGCCTCGAGGATCACTACTATTAGTGCAACATCCATTGAAAGGGATTTTTCAGTCTCTAATTTTAGGCAACAAGGTCTATCACAATGTTGTTTCTTTGTACATCAATAGAGTGTTGGCCTAGGGGAAGGGGTTTACTCTAACCTATGCACCACCTAGTACTCCTTGCAACAATCTATGCTTGGATGACACGCTCGACCCAATAGTAGTGAATGGGAAATTGTAGTATGTGATCAAGGAATCAGCCTTTCTACATAGGGGTGAAGGTGGAGGTGAGTGAAATATCGGGGGTGTGGGAATGATATTGACTAACAGCATGATATGGCAAGGATCTCGTGCCTATGTCCTTTTGCTTCTGATTGTAGTAGTGGACTTTGGAAAAAGGGAGCTCATAAACAAGTACATTAAAAAAATATTCTTTCACCACCACATTCATCTGTATCAGATATTTCTGTCATTCTCTCTAGCATGGAATCTTCTTTACAAAACTCCCCTTCCTTGAAATCACATGACAAGTTGAAGAGTTGAGTCATTTGTCTAAAAAACATTCATATCTTTCATGATGTTCCTATTTTGAAGTGTTGTAAAGTCTTGTAACAAGCACCATTCTTCTCAACATATTTTTCACTATTTACACCCCTTCTCATGCTTTACATTTCTCTTTTGCAGACTCATAAGTTGTAATTAAATGTATTCTTAAATGTTATCACGACAAATAACATTAAATATAACATTTTCATACACATGTTTTAGGTTCTAGGTGGGACCCATTCACCATAGTTGGCGAATGAGTCCCCCTTGGCCCCAAATTCTAAATATTTTAAAGTTCCTTTTGGGATTTTATTCAAAAAAACTTGATGTCAACCTATGATGAGGTATGAATGAATACTAAGGAAAAAGAATTGTATAAATAAGTATTTTTCATCTCATTTTACCTCCTCCAAAATGCACATATAATATTCAAGAAATCTCAAGCATTCAAGCATTTTACGCCAACAATTCAAGCACTATTCAAGCTCTTTGAGGCATCCATTGACATTACTTTAGACTTGCATCATCAAAGGTTAGGTAAGTTGATAGCACCCGCATGTTATTATTTTATATTTCTCTTTCATTTCATTATCTTTTCAAGGGTTTAATTACCAAAAGTGGGGTTTGAGCAAGGTAAACCCCTATTCACTAACCCTTATTCATTTTCCCCATATTGCATGTTGTTTGCAACTCTTTTTATGCATATTTGATAGGTTATTAGGTTTTGAATATTTATTTCCAAGTCAACTAGGTGCTTCAAGTTAACTTGAGTTAAATTCAAGCTTGGAGAGAGTTATTTGTTTGTTTTCTGCAGAACTGACTTCAGTAACCCGACCAACAGACATTTCCAAATCTACTGTTGCATATTTGTCTCCTAATTTTTCAAAAATTTGGGAGAGGACTGATTTTCCACCCATGGCAAATGAGTCCCACATTAGGATCAAAAATCTGAAATTTGTCAGATTCTAGATCCCGACAGACAAAAACTAGCTCTCGACACTTTTTCACCAGGAGGACTAATTTTCCACCTTGGGCGAATGAGTCCCACTATGAAGATTCTTTAATTTCTATTAGCATTTAGAACACTCCAGAATCATCAAAATTCATCTAGGTGCACTCAGATTTATCCTCATACTTTGTAATTACACTTTTGCATTCATTTTTTGTCATATAGATCAGTCAATTGCATCTATTCGTCTTCATTTATATTAAAAAATATTGTATGCATCCTAATTGGAGTGAATCTTTAGCATTTTTTGCCCTATCTCTCTCCTTTTAGGTGAAAAACTCTAGAAGTGCAAGAGTAGTCCATAGGGTCCCAAAAATCTAATTTTCATTTTGGTGAACCCAACTTTTGAACACTTTGACCTTCTTATTGCATTTTTCAATTTAGTTTCTATTTGCATTACCATTCAATTAGGACATTGATTTGTTATTGCATTCTAGGAATTTTCATTTTGCATTAGTGAAAACTTCACTCCAGTTTCATTTTTGCATCACATATCATGCATCTATAATTGCATTCTATAAACCATTTAAATCATCTTTAAATTTCTAAAAAACATCATACTAGGACTCATTCACCACCCAAGGTGAATCAATCCCTCTGCACTTTTTAGACAACATTTCTGGCATTTTTCTAACATTTGTTTGCATTTTTGTTTCTTGTAGTTACATCTTTGTTATTTACATTTTAGAGCTCTTAGATTAGTTTGCATTTTCATTCACCCCTCCTTTGTGTTCTTGCATGAGTGTTTGGTGCCTCATTTATAATACTTTAGTGAGACAATTTCTAGACTCATGGCATCCCGCGATAGCACTTTCATTGTGGACCTTAGGATCTTGCGAGCTCCTACTCCTAGTACAGACAATGGTGCATTAGGCAGGGCTGACAATACCACTTCTATGCCTTCACCTTTCCATCAAATGAATGTTGAAAACCAAAACAATTCCATCTTGCAAGAAAAGGTTATTAATATTCATGAGGACTTTGCACATTTACAACAAGACTTGTCACTTGAAGACATTTCCACATCTGCCATACCCACCATGAAGAATCTTCATCATTTTATTGAAAGTGATGATGGCTTGCAAGTGATGAATAAAATTGCTGAGATTTACAATAAACATGCCTCTTCAAACACCCAATCCACAAACATTCCTGTATACCAAGGAGCACCTCAGGTTCCTCCCCCTTCAACCATAGCATCTATACCAATTTATACAAATCTAAAAATCCATAGAACTATGACTTAGGCTACTTCTTTCTTGATTTCCACTAGCATTCCTACTTCTTTTGTGGCATCGAAAGTCCCTTCCACCACTTTCACACCCCTTAGCATTCCTTTCACTTCCCCTCACATCACTTACACTCCATCATCATTTTCCCTTCCACCTCAACACACATACCCCGATCGCCTTCTTACACAACTCCTTACAACTATTTCATCTATGCAACATCAACTTTCCACCATTACTCAAGGTCAACCTGCTCCAACCACATACCATGTCTACAACAACCCCTTATCCTTAGAAATATTACGTACCCCGATGTCACAAGGGATATAAATGCCTTGCTTTGAGAAATATAGAGGAAAAGGAGATCCTATCAACCATGTTAATGCTTATACAACTTTGTGTAGTGACTTTGTCCTTGACAATAAACTTTTAGCAAAAATTTTTCTAAGGACCTTGAAAAATACTACATTAGAATGGTTTCCCAACTTTCCCAATCATTCCATCCATTCATTCACTGAATTGGTGGATGCTTTCATTAGTAACTTCCAAGTTCACTTGACACCTAAAAAGAGAATGGTAGACCTTATGAGATGTAGACAAAATACAAATGAAAAAGTGACAAATTTCATCTCATGTTACCAATCGTTATATATGCTCAAATTGATGTCAAGATTCTCGATGCACATCTGCAAAAGATGTTTACCAAAAACTTGTGCACCAGCCTTTAGGATAAACTCAGCATGATGAAATTCCCTTCATTCATGCATTTATGTACAACCTTATGTGACTCGTAAAATTTGGTTTCAAGTCGTGATCCAAAATCCACTTCTAGCCGAGTTAACAAACCAGAACACACCAATCAAAATGAATTATAACACACAAAACTTCTAGAAACCTAATAGAGTATTTTTATAGTTTAATCTGCCTCCTCAACCAAAATCGCCACCAACCTAACAAGTTAAAAATTCCATGGTTGTTGTTGAGGCAGCTGTGCCTTATCATTATGGGGATCCAAATAGACAATTCACTCTTTTACCTGATACTCTCGAGAATAGAATGAACTAGTTAATTCAAAAATGCATGCTCACTTTTTCATTTGTTAGAACATTTGATCCAAACCAACTGTTACCATCCAATTTCAAGCCTAACGCTTATTGTTACTTTCATCGCCAAAATGGACATGACACTGAACATTGTAAGATTCTAAAACATTTAGTTCAAGACCTCATTGAGTTAGGCCATTTGGCCATTGAGGGTGTTAATTATCAAGGCAATAATTTTGTTGCACCCCCTAACTATAATTTACAAATTTTCACCAATCCTATGCCTAAACATACTACCTCGTTTGTCAAGGCTAGTGAACCTTCAAAGCCTAAAGTAATGACTATTGATACAAATAGTGAACAACATAATACAACTCCTACTATTACCCAAGTTAGTCCTATAGATAACTTTGTGGCTATGATAGACGTTATCGCTCGTAAGGGATAAACCACTAAGTCTCTTGATATCACTTTTTCTACTAAAGACATACTACAAAAGTTTCTTGATGGTCCTCTCCACATAGCTGGTAGAATCTATGATAAGCCCACTAATTTGGGATATTAATAGATCCCGCTTGTGGTCAGAATGTGATCACAGAGAAGTTTCTAGTATTACATGAGCTATATCAAGATGAATATAGTAAACCAATAGCATGGATCAAAACACATACTAGTTTTTCCTACCATACGATTGGATTGATTGTGCTACCCTTACAAGTAGGACCTAAAAATTTGGAGGTAACATTTTCAATTATTCCACAATTTGACCAGTTTCATTTGTGGCTTAGTCTCCCTTGGCTTTGCTCATTGAAAGTGGTCCCATTAGTTGTTCATAAGTGTTTGAAGTTTCCACATGACTATGAGATAGTCACCATACATCATAGTGGATTTAATCCTTTATCTTTCAAAGGAAACTTCTCATTAGAAGCTTTTTGGCCTGAACCTATGGAACCTATCACCTCTACCAAGGACTTTTTTTTCATAGCTTATGAAAATTTTAAAGCCAAAAAGATAGCAAAATTATCTCTTCATAACTCATCCACATCCTCTTTCGCACTTCCTATCATAGACAAAACCATGCTTCAACTTGATTCTTACATTGAGAAAACCCTCAAACCTCCTGAACAATCACCCCTAGACATTTCCCATCCATCATTTAAATGACCAAGGGAACATGAAAGAAACCATGCTCAACCTCCTTGCCTTAAACAAGTGTATAAAGCCAAAGAGAAAGTTGTTGATCCATCCTCTTTGGTTTCTTTTGTTCTTCCCCCTTTGGAAGTAGAAGAACCTAATGACTCAATCCTCTCTTACACCCACAACTCCAAAATAGAATGAAATGGAACCATAGTGCTAAGGAACATAGGCTTCGTCGTCGTCTCCTTGCTCGTCAATCTCGCATAGAAGATAAGAAAATCAACCTTTACCTTTGATAGAAGTAATAGATGACCACCCTCCTTATCCACCACAAGATAGTCTAGTGCAACAATTGCAACAAATTGAACCAATCCAAATAACCTCATCTTTTGATACATCCATCTTTAGAAGTCACCCTTTTTTCTCCTATTTTCATTAATCTTGATGATGATGATGATGGTGATGACAACATAGAGGTTTCAAAAATAGATGAAGAAGTGCATAACGATTTAAATTCTTTATTTTCATCCACAATGAGATTAAATGATACATCATCTCCACCAAG
>VDFB02072020.1:0-25185 GCA_007258455.2 Sequoia sempervirens
AAAAAACAAGTCTTACCATACCATGTCAGATTTGTATTCATATTGATGTTGGATTGCATTTAAATCAATACAAAGCTTCCATTTGATATTGCAAAAGCTTCAAAAGCATGTTAAAGGTGATCAAATATGTGTGTAAAGCCTCTCAAGAATTTGAATGTAAATTGGGCATGACCTCTTTGTATAAACTCTAAATATTCTCTAATCATTTTTTAGAATGAAGAGGGTTGTTTTATAGATTTCATGTTCTGAGATGAGCAATCAAGATTCATGGTGGAACCCCTGAATTTTTTATGTTCCACTAATTTTAGATGCATATTTGGCTTTCTTTTCTGGTCTGGGTTGTGTCATATGGCTTAGGGTCTCAGTTTTACCTCTGTTCTAGGGTTTTGTCTATGCCCTAAACCCCTTGAAGATCCTAAGTGCTAAAACCCTTGCATACATTCTAATTTGTGGTTGACTATCACTAGCCCATTCCCGGTATTTTAAGTTACAACTAATGTCATCTAACTCATTTAATTACCATCCACTACCACCTAGTGTTCCCTATCATTGCCCATTTAATCATTTTAAGTCATGGCAAATGTTATATAGGTTTGAAAATGTCTCAAATATTTACCATTTATCCTATGTCTGGGTTTATAATAATGCCTAAAGTATTTTTCCTTGTCAACCTAGTGGATGACCCCCCTCTTAAGTCATAAATAAATGCATGTGCCCTTAAAAATCTTTAAGCATTAGTCATTGGGTCCCACCAAGTGAATTTTATTGGTTTTTTGCTAGCCCACAAGAATAAAATAATTGGTTAAAAGAACCAGCGAGGCAACAAGTGAATGACACCTATCCTTGTGGCGGGCCCTACCAACACTTCAAAGCTTTAGTGATGAAAGGTTATGAAATCAAAGACTTAGATGCAATTTTATGGTTTAATCTTGACCATTCTTCCCCAACCTGTGGGGGAACCACTGTCAGATCTCAGCTCTCAAAGGGATAGCGAGCAAGCACCACATGGCATTGTCGCCAACATTTGTAGGACTATTGAAGGTGTTGAAATATCTGAAATATTTCATGGCGACTATGGTAATGTTAAAAGGCATGCTACTAAAGAGATATAAGCACACGTGCAAAATTGCTCCACCAGATGTTTTAATCTGGACCGTTCATCCCAAAGGAAGATTAATAGCCCGAGCATTGGCTTGAAAGTTAAAGGGTGCACATATTGAAGGTCATTGGGTTGATTTGGGCTATTTCCTGCTAGCTTGTGATCATAGATCTAAATACTATAGATCCCAGAGGGCTAGTGGATTGCTACCATGTGGATTCTCTTATGGCTTGTAAAGCGTGGTGGGGCCATGAAGCTAACAAAAAGGATAAACACATGGCGGAGATTGGGCTTAATGGATGTCGAGTCAATGAAAAGAAAAGCATTAAAACTCTGTTTACTTTATCTTGGCCACACATCAATCCAAATCACAATGAGATCGATAGTGGGAATTCAAAGTTTCTAAAAGGATATCATGGAGCCATTATGGTTAGTGCAAGCGAGCAATAATTGCAGAGTTGATTTTTTCCTAATTAAGAACCTTATTTTCCATAAAAGCTTGCTTTAAAGCTTGTTGTTGATTACCAAAAAAATTCTAAGGCATTCTAAAGTTGTTGCACATTTCAAGTTATTGGTGTCTTCAAATTAGGGTTTTCTGTGATTCACACTAGTAAGTAAAATTCACATCTCTTGAGACTGAAATTACCTTAGTTTTCATTCAATTGCAATTGTTGTTATCTAAATTCCAAGTAGGGATTCTTTTAAGGTTTGACGCTCATTAGAATTGTTGCATATTTGAGAATTTTGTTACTCTTTGTTTCAAGTTCCTAAAACCTAAGAGCCCTAGTCTTAACCAGTCAAGCCTAGGCCAAATTATCCATTAATACAATGGCACAAAAATTCCAAGCATCTAGTTTGAAACCAAAAGTGAGACCCTCGGTCCAAGACTTGCTTGACCAATTGCCACCCTCAATAACTGAGAAATGGTTAGAGCAACCCATGTTTCATGGTCCTAGAGTTAGAGAGGGAATTGTCGATAGACAATGTATAGTTAAAGATGCTACACTACCATACACTAGGTGGACTCTTTTCCAAGGCTGGTTTGGTAACATGAATGCCAACATTCCAATCTGCAACCCTTGAAGATTGGATATGGAAAAATTGATTGTCCCAAACATGTATTTGGACATTGACCTTCACAAGGTCATTGATGCCAATTATGATCCTCTTGTTAGGGTAGTTAGAATCCATTTTGGGAAAGATATGGTTTGGGTCACAAGGGAGGAAATTGCAGAATTTTTTAAATTAAACAAATGGAATATAGACATGGTAGAGATTGATGAAAATAATATGAGGGAAGAATATGGGAAAGTGAGACATGCATTCAAAGTCTCAGTGTTGGCTCACTTTCTGGCATCAATAGTAAAGGAAAAGGGCATAATTGTATTGGGACCATCTGATAAGGAGCCCTTCTCTATCAAGTAAATTTTCATCTACTTTCAAAAAACATTCTACTCTTTATGCTAGATTCTAGGGTTTGATCCATCTTCCATCATGCCAATTGCACCAATGTATATGGATGAAAATATTCAACACCCTAACATCAATATCCTATATGATTTTTCCACATACTTGTCAGAAGAGATACACAAAGGACTAGTAGCATTGAAGAGTGGAAAAATTGTGATTAGGTTTTGGTGGTATTCTCTATTTATGCACATGTTTTTATATAAGGGTGTTGATTTTTTTGGAAAGGATATGGAATTGAAGAGAGTGGATGATGGTGTGGTAATTCCAATTCAATCATGGACCCCATTTTTAGATAGGAATGAACAAAAAACAAGTTTTGTGCTTGCCACAAACATTTTTTCCTCCAAGTTGAGAAGAGCTTTGATTGTGGATGTGCCTAGGATTCCACTTGAGCTACACAACTTCATAAGGCCAGCTGAAAGAGGGCCTAATTTGAATATTAGTCACAATTGGCGAGATGTAATCCTGTATTAGGATTGCATAGTTAGTAGGGTATATGGCACAAGGAAAACACCCCATGTACTTCCCAGGGATGTACCACTGAGAATAGGTTTCCTTGAGGTCATGTGGCAGTTGGGTAATGTTGATGATGTTAACCTATTTGAAAAGAGAAAAGGAACATTCTTCCCTACATGCATGGTGTTCTCAGATTTTATCATGATAACGAATGGATGGAGAAATATTTTTTACTAGCATCTCAAGCCCTATGAAATGAAAATTTAGGCATATAGGAGCTATGACCCTAAGGGATTTATGGTTTGGTTATTGGATAGGATAAATGGAGGGAAGTTTTTTCATACCTTTTCTTTCCATGATGAATTCATCAGAAATGTTTTTGACCTAAAGGTTAAGAAGGAAAAAATGAGAAAATGGATTGTATTTAAGAAGTTGGAGAAAGAAAGAAAGATTAAAGACCCTGAATTAAAGGCTTTATCTAATATTGATAATGTGATTTTGAAAGTGGAGACATTTATATAGAATTTTAACAAGGTTGTTACAAATTTAAAGGAAGAAAGAGTGGTGCAAGATAAGGGTAAATATTTAGTCATTGAAGAGCACAATAAGAGGAAAGCCCTCATGACAAAAGAATGAACAACATACCAACCTCCTAAGAAAGTGCATATTTATGCAAGAAGAAAAAGTACTGTGAATAAACAATTGACAATTGCTACTCCAACACAATCATAGGAGTTTAGAGCACCCCTCCATAGCAACAATCATCACCATTGTCACCAACACATTCTTCAACTCCTGAAATAATTGAGTTGGATTCACCAACTAGAGAAACATCTCCTCAAAAGGAGCCACCAATAAAAAGGTAGAGGATTGAGCCAGTTGGCCTAGTTGATTACCTTGCTGATGAATCAGATGATGAAATTAATGTTAGAGAGGATGAAATAAGGAAAGGAATGTCATCCCCTCAAAGAGATATAGTGCCACAAATTGTAAGTCTCAAATTAAGCAAGGAAGACTTGAGTGGGATAAATAGTTCTGAGGATTTGAGGTCTAAAGCTTGTGAGAGATTCATGGATGACGATGCATTTTTCAAAATGCAAGCATTCCAAGAATATGTATGGAGAGAAATGAAAGATGAATATGTGATGGGAGTTGAGAAGAAGGTAAGTAAAAGCCCTAAATTTCCACAAAAGTTTATAGAGGTTAAAGTCCAAAGTAAAATGAGGACCAAGTAATTAAATATCATTGTAGTTGAAGGCAAAGAATTGGTCAGGAAGAGTGAGGTGTTGTTATTACCAGAATGGGATTTGGAATCAGCTATAGCATTTGATACAGTTAGAAGACATGATGCTCCCATATTCAACAATGAAGAGGAGGTTACTTTGGCCCTGCAAGGATCATCCTTTAGCTCCTAGTGGGACACACTAGCCATTTCGGGTTTGGCTCCAAGCATAAAGAAACCAAAGGTTTTTGAACCAACTCTAGGAGTTAGAGGAGGGATAATTATCAAAAGAGTATTAGACACATCATCCATTGAAGTAGCTACAATGAATTTTAATGTAGCTCAGTTCACTAAGGCCATAGTGGAGTCCTTAACTAAAGAAAGGGACAATTTTAGAACAAAATACAATGATATAATGGTTGAGTACAATGTGAGCCAACAAAAAATTGTAGAAATGCAATTGCAAAAGGCCTTGTGGAAGGAAAAGTTCTAGTCAATGCAACCAAGGTCTTCACAGGAAAATTTTTTGCCTCCCCCTTCCCCACAAGAATATTTTTCATCCTCTCCTATTCTTTCACCACCTCCAATCCTAGTTGAGGTTATGCCTCTTATTCTGAGGAAGTTCCCATTGCACCATCAGCTCCAAATATTTCAGATGCACCTCAAATAAAGGAGGTCAGCAAGGAGGATTTGATGGAGAAACTTAAGACTTTGGAGGAGAGATGTCAATAATATGATGAGCTAATTCATGTAAGAAATTTGAAGATTGTGGCAGTGGTACTGGAGCATCTAAATAAAGGGATTGATAGGAGATTGATTAGCATTCGTTCCAATTATTCCTCTATGTTTAATTCAATAAGAATTTTTGACAGGGATAAAGAGGTTGCTATTCCTTTAATGGATAGACGGATCCCCAGGGAACAAATATTGATAGATATGGCCATTGGTTCAACAAATGATGCTAATAAGCCTTCAAACATTGTCCCAAACCTTAAGTCTATGAATGTAATAAAGGAATCCCAAGGGTTGATTGAGCCTCTGGAAATAAAGATTGGGGAGTTGGTGAAGAAGTTTGATGAGTGGAGCTTCAGTCTACTTCTAGATATCTTAGATGAAAATGGTGAGGTTAAATCTTTGCAAGAATGGAAGGACCAAGTAGGTAAATTGATAGCCACTCAGGCCAAACTAATCTATGATGGGGTAGATGTGGAGATGTTAAAAATCAGTATGGATAAGTTAACCCACACAGGGATCTTACTCAAGGAATTTGACAAAGAGGCTAATTAGGTAGTGATAAAGTACAATCCATACATGAAAAAAGCTAATGAAATTATGGGACTTAATTGGCCCACTGAGGAAGATTTTGACCTTTGGAAGTCCAAATATGTTGATATCTTGGACTTATAGGCTACTATAGTGATGAATTGATTATTCAAATGTTGACCTTGTGTCTGCAACAATAATGCGAACAACAGGAGAAGTATAATGCATGGCCTAGAACTAATATAGATTAGTCCTTAGATATATCAACATTCAGATATTGTACTTTCCATTTCAAATTTGATGACATGGATTGCAAATGTGGAAATGCTTTGGTTTTTTCTGCTGTCTTCATTTTATGCTTTTTCATCCTCGATTTTTGGAGCATGTGGAACAAGTGCATTGCTCGTGGAAAGAATAATTTGCACTGACTAAAGAGCCTTTTGGAAGGTGGCAGAATCTTCATCAACAAATAATAAATGGTTTTTGTCTTATGTGAACATCTCCCTCGTAGTTTGGAAAATATAACTACCTTTTAATGTAAATGTGATTGTCAAATGAAAACATGACATGTGTACAATTTGGCCCCAAGCTTATTTTGCTCTCTTGTTCTTATAAAAGAGAATTCAAGGCCAATTGTGTGGGGTTGCTAGTGGATTGATCTCAAAGAAGTTTTGTAACCAAGTTTAAATAATAGAAAATTGAGTCTATTCTAGGTTCTAAGAGTCTTTTGAGTCTTGTAATGGTGAATATGATAGTAGTATTGTCATATTTTGGAAGATAAATGGAAAAACATTCAAGGACAACATTCTCCATTGTATACTTTGCATAGATTATGAATATACACAATCAATGATTACTTCTATTCATCTTCTTGTATTTCCTTGAATGTTTATTCATTGTTATACGCTTGTTCAAAGAATGAGTTAAATTTGTATTAACATGAGTAAAGGTTTATGTGAAAGTAAGCACAGATAATTAAATAATACTAGTTAAGATTTTGGTATTAATGGTGTAAGGCATCATTGATAAGCTTTGTTATGATAGGAATAATGTTGCTATATGTTTTCAATTATATGATTTAGAATTATCCACCCTAGGATAAGGCACTCGTCATTTTATAATACAGTTTCCTAGATCTTTCATAACAACTACATTCAAAATCAATTTCAATATCTATTTTCTATGTGAATGTATGTCGAGCTAAATTATAGAAATTTTTCATGCTTAAATATGATGTTACCATGAAGATTAGCCAAATCTTTAGGGTATTTCATCTGTTAAGTAGTTAAAGGAGAATTTATCTATTTATGTACAATGTATATAATAATTGGCACAAGAGTATCTAAAGATACATTGTAGGGATCACCCTCCCGGGTTTTGCAGAGCCCAAAGTGTAGAGGCTTTTTCCTATTCATTGGCCAATCCTCAAAGTCATTGACAATTGAATTTGGAAAATTAATAGATAATTGATGAGATAAAGTTTGGTTCATTAAAAATAACCAACAATTTAGTTGCAAAAGATCTTGATCAACAGTTGAGAACCATTGAGAGGAAACAGATTGGAAGGATTAGTGGGATTAGATTGGAATGATTGGGGGAATTGAAGAAATCGGGTTGAGCAGTTAGTGAGATTGAAGAATAGGTTGAGTGGTTAGTGGGATTGAAGAATAGATGAGTTAGTCAACCATTTAGAGTGAGAAATCAGTGGTAATGATTTGCTCAATCATAAGAGGGGTGAGGATAATTAATTAATTAATATTTGGAGATGAATGTGCAAATCATGTTTGACTTTAACAAATAAAGTTGTATTTATTTGTTGACTATGTCAAATGATTTTAAATAATTGATTTAATTATTCAATTTTAGAGAAAGGAAAGTGATTTAATTAAATTATTAAGTGATAACAATTTAATTGATTTAGATGAATAAGGTATATTAGTGACATAATTAAATAATTGAGAAGGATAAAGTTAGATTTAGTGACAATATAGTGAATTAATTAAATAATTAAAGATTATTCAATTAATAGAGGAAAATAGGGTTAATGATGTAAATTATGTGAAATGCAATTATATTAATGATAATGATGTCGATAATGAAAAAATGGTCATTTAGGATGTGTGATATGTGTTAGGTCATTTTTACATGTCTACAAATCGAATCATTAAATTCTTCTCTCAAGAAGCAATTTTTTATCGAGATTTACATTAACAAACATGCATGTGAGAATACTTGAAGATTATTGGTTATTAATATCCATCTCACAATATTTGGTGTGTTGTGGCCAGACCTAAACCATAGCCTATTAAAAATTATCATAAAAATTCTTTAGTACTTGACTTTCCTCTTCTTTTCTTGGACACTTGAGATAAATATCGTTGTGACTTTGTATCTATAACACCCTAGTTTTCATCATGAAATGATTATTTTTCAAGTGTAAGACTCTTCATTGGGTTGAGTTCAAGGGGTTTTGGCACATGTGATTTAGTAAATAGAATGTTATGTCAACATACCACTCATCATATGTAACCACATCTAGTGAATATTGTTGAAAAAATATCCAAGGGTCTATCTCTACTATAATACGTATTAAGGATTTACATCTAACAAAATTCATTGGAGTTACTTCTAATTCAAATTCTTGTAATATAGTAAGTCATTTTCCTTTTCTATTTATAAATTCACTTTGCATTAATTTACTGTTTTTACAACATTAAGGATGATGAAAAATTCCTTGCTTTGTATAATATAGTGTCTGAAAATTTTGATAGTATGGACCAAAGGATAGGCTTGTTTCTTTATATCAAGATATTTGAGCTAGACTTCTTTGAAAGGAATTCTCATGAATGAAATTGATCTTTCATCACCTTGTTCCTTTATTTGGATTAACATTACTACACGTGGATAATCGAAACCAAATAATATATAGAATGGTTTGGTATAATTAGGACTAACTAAGACTAGAGATTTGGCAATAGATTTTTTTATTTAGTAAAGGATGGTTTTGCATAAGGTTTCAATTCTAGTTTATATCCTATTTTGGCACAAAATTTAGAGATTTCACAATCTCAGAAAATCTAGTAATGAATTTTCACGCAAAGTTGATCTTTCCATAACATAATTTAAGTTCCCTTTCGCTTATAGGTGGAGGGATTTTTAGGATGACCAACATAATTTGCAGATATATGGAAACCCATTTTTTTATAAAACAATATAACCTAATGATTTTCCTTTGCTAACCCTAAATATGCACTTCAAAAATAATGATATTCCTATTGGAAGAATGAAGAAGGTTCCCTTTGAGTTTGTTGTCATTGATGCCAACATTGGTTGGTAACTGACTAAGTAAACTATGCGTCAATACTAATCCGGTATTTTGGTCTTGAAATCTTCTCAGTAAAAGGGAATTATATGAGTTTTCGGTATGTTGCTCAAGAATGACAGTTACAATTATGAATGATTTTTCAATGTGTGTGAGATCCGGTTGAGCTATCTAGGTGAAAAAAGTTCAAAATTCCTTTGGCCGACAAGGTTTATCTTTTGTGTGTGTTCCTTTTTAGGTATGAGCTTACCTAAAAATTTGATAGCATGTGTTTGTTTTGTGTGCCTAAAGGAATTTTTTATTAAGCCAACAAGATTTTTGTATTTTAAGTGCTTCCTCAATTAGGCGAACCTAATTGATGAAGGAAATTATGCCTATGTATATATTTATGATGGTCAAAATGATGAAAGAGAGATTGGGAGATATGCTAGGAATGTAGAAAGTATAATAGTGTGAAGTTACTAATAGTAATTGCACTTCGACAACCAAAACAAAATTTTGATAGTTTCAAAGCATAATCAGAACTGCTTTCAACACTTTGTAGGTGCACTACTCTAGTTCATTTTGGCAGTGAGCCACACCCTTTTGTATCTTGGATTCCAAGCCATATTTTATATTAAGGCTATGATCCTTTCAAGGACAGTGAGTCTTGGCAGTGAGCCCTGTAATATCTTATAACCGGTTATAATATATTGTGACCTTTACTACATCATTACAAGGAAGAATAAATGTTGTGTGCGTGCACCCATACCTAAAGGGAGATCCGGTGTATGCTTTATTATATGCAAATGTGTCAGATTCCTGATGAATCAATTATTAATCAATCTCTAACAGGAAGAGTTGGGCACGTCAAGATCGATCGTGCTATTACTATCACAATGTCTTGATTCACCCTCACAGTGGTTTTTCCCACCTTGTGTTTTCCTTGTAAAAATCTTGGTGTCAATTTGTTATGATCTCTTGTATGTTTTGGCTTGCAATTAGATGTGGATTGATAATTGGATGGTTAAGAATTAATTTTGCTAGTAGAATATTGATTCTCCCCCCTCTCAGTATGCAGTGTATTCAACAATTGGTATTAGAGCTTGGTTCCTCTGAAAAAAGTCTTATAGCTTGAGGAAGGTCTTAGAATTCAGATACATGGCTAGAAAATACTATTCTGCTTCTCCAAAAGAGAACTCTGTATCTGAAGAAATCCATGTTACCCTTGAGGAGTTGGAAAAAAGCGAGGATGAGAAGGAAACTTTGAAAGGAAATATGAAGGAACAAAATTATTGCATCAGGAAGCTGAGAGAGAAAATCAAAAAATTCAAGGATAGACATAGAGAAGTTAGTGATTAGCTGAAGAAGGGTAATGAGGACATTATTGGGCTGAAAGTGTGAGTAGAAGAAAAGAAACGAATTGAGGAATGTCTAAAAGCTGAGATCCAGAATAAAATTAATGAATGTACAAAGCTTAAGCAAGAAGTGGTAACCCTAAGAGCTGATTTGGAGAAAGCGGAAGCTCATGAAGAAAGATTCAAGACAAGTTCTACAATTCTTGATGAGTTGATTACATCTTAGAAACCTGCTAAAGAAAAGAGTGGTCTAGGACTTGAAGAAGAACAAAGCCCAAAGACCAAACCAGTTCTCAATAAAGTGGAAAATCAAAGGAAACTTCAAGGAAATTCTTATCAAAGTAAGAACCGAAGGATCAATACCAGAAGGATTCCCATTCAACAACCCAATGCTCAAAGGTACCCATCTTTTAATGGTTTTTGTTTCTCATGCAATAAATTCAGACATAGAGCAATATAATGTAGAAATAGGATGAACCAGAATAGAATGAGTCAGAATGTTGGATTCTTTGTTAAACAATGCTATGTTTGCAACAAGTTTGGACATAGAACTACCAAATGTAGAAGTCAAATGATGATGAACAGGTTTAATACTAGTAGAAGGATTCAATATTTTAAAGGCTACTATTACACATGCAATATCTTTGGACACAAGGCTAATCAGTTTAGTTCAAGGATGAATGCAAACTCTTTTGATCAAGGATATGTTGTGTGCCACACTTGTAACAAACTAAGACATATCTCAAAATTTTGTAGGAGCAAAGTTGGGAAGAAACCTAATTCAGAATAGAAAAACAAGCCTACGAACAAGGTAGATCCCAAAGAAGTAATGAAAGAAATGGGAAAAAATTGGAGAAAAAAGGAAGAACCTAAAAATAAGGATGAATCAAATAATCCTTAATCTCCATTGGTTGTAGATACCTCTCCTAAGAATTGAACCCAATAATGGTTTAAGGGGGAGTAGTCACAAAAAAATATAACAAGCCCTTGATATATGAGGTGTCAAGCAATGACACAAGGATAAGTGATGCAAATCTCTATTTTGAAGGTATTAGAGAGAACTCTAGAAAAAAATAAGCAAATCAAAAGAATTGCGGAGCTCTTATTGGTTTACAGTATATTTTACAAAGTGGTTAGCAACTTTAAAAGTGAAAAGTAATAATTGTAAAATTAAGGCAAAATCAATAAATAATAAAGCAAGCGACTAAGTTAAAGAAAAGTACATTTGTGCAAATTGGTAGAAGCAGTGCAAGAAAAAGTGAGATAGAAAGTGAGTCAAGAGCATCGTACACTGAAACCCTAGTTCTTGACAAGAAAAAAGGTATTCTCTGTTATCTAAATTTTGTGGTTTTTAAAGTTGAAGGAACTCTTTGTTAAATTTATTCAAGATTATTTGAGGAATATGGCCACTCCTACTGTTGTGGAAATTTCTAAGAGGCCCCAACCAAAATTCAAAAGATGTTCATGGAAAGTATATGAAAATGACCCAATGGGTGCATTCTTGAACATCCCAAGTCATGTGCTACCCATCGAAGACCCAAGAACATACATTCATGGGAAGCTCAAAGAATTTAATCACCAAGAACTAAAGGATTTGTGGGACAATGAGTTGACTAATGACTTACTACTCAAAGTAGAATATGAAAACCTCGTTCGAATGAGACTGAATGGTTGGAACTAGTTTCCAAACTTTTCCAATAAGAGTGAGGTGGAATTTGTCAGGATGGCCCTCAATAGGGTTCACAACAATCTTGTGTGGATAAATGAACTAGGGATTATCAACAAGGAAGCAATTTGAGCTGTTACTAGTCTTTGTGATACGAGTGCCATTCTAGTTCTTAAGGTAGTGAAAAATGATGAGGTCACAAGGTTAACTGCTGCCAAGTTTGATGAAAGAGCCCTAACCACAAAGTCTATCGCAAACCCTGCCGTCAAGTATGCTACCATTATGATTGGGAAATTTTTTTACTTCACAAACAGAGCAAACTCTATATTGGCCACAACAATTTGCACCACTTATGAAATGGTGGTGAATGGAAAATATTTTGATCTCTATGAGTTGTTGAGGTTGCAACTTATAGAAAACCTAAGTATGATAGGTGAAGAAGCATGTCTTTAAATTTGACACTCTAGTTGTTTGTTTGTTATTCTATTTTCTAAGGGAATTACCAAGAAGAAAGAACATAATAGAGGATAACACTAGGCCAATTGCTCATTAGATTTGTGATCATCTACACAATCTTTGATATTTTAGGGCACATAACAATGCCCTAACTTATTTCTTTGCAGTCTTTCAGAACGAAATGCATGAAAGAGAAAAGATTCCAAGAAGTTTGGTGAAGTATGAGGAGATAACATTTCTTGTATCAACTAATGAATGTATCATTGAGGCCATAGAATCTAGAATTCAATGGATTGAACCTCTAAGATATGAGATTGAAGAGAAAATGGCAGAAAGGTACATTAAGATTCTGTCGTACAATCCTAAGCACCCCTCTTTACCTAGGCTCGGTACATATGAGGAGAAATCTGTTGAAATTCATTCAAAGGCTGCAACACCTTAATGAAGAAAGAAAATTGAAGCTTTCTTTCAAGATCAAACATACACTAAAGATGACATAATATAGTTGAAGGAGGCTCTTGATAAAAGGAAAGCGAAAACCAATGAACAATCCTTCAAACCCAGAAAATCAGGAAGGCTATTGTCTGGTGCTACACCAACACCTATTTCCAGCTCTGGCACCCCCAATGGTGCTAATATTGAGAAAGGGAAAAGAAAAGAACAAAGAGTCCCTACATCTATTGATGTTGCTACCCCTACCGGTCCTTGTACCAGTGCCTCTAAGAAAAAGGATTTATACCTATTGTTGCACCATCTATTGCTTCAAAAAGAAGAAGAGTGAAAGAAAAATCTCACAGAAAAAAGGAATCTAAGTGATGTTGAAGAATAAACTGAGCTTGGTCTATAAGATGAGAATCAAATGAAAACAAATAGAAAAGACCTGTAGTACCTCCGGTGAAGGAGTCAAAATGTGTATGGAGATCTCCACTAATGAGGAGACAAAGGAAGAGAAAGATGCCTATCAAATACATGTGCACACAAAGAAGAATGAAGAAGGCTTATCTAATCCTATGGAGAACATGCCCGATTCTCCTCTGGTAAGAAATAATCCACCCTTAGTTCTTGGAACCTTAGTGAACAATATGATTGATAATGATCTTATGTCAACTACTGAGTTATATGATGAAGTTAATGACGAAGGGAAAGAAACCATCATAAATGATTATGCTTAGTACATAATTATCTGTAACATAAACATGGATACCATACAATCAAAAGTTACTAAAAATGTGTGGAAAGAGTTAGTACTTAGAAGGCAAGAAGCTTTAAATGTTAAAGACAAGATGAGAAATGAAGCCTTAAAATTTGTTAGTTCAACCCACTCAGAGATAGAAGTTGCAAATTTGTTGAAAGAATGTTCTACATTTTTTTAGAGTCAAGAAGAGAGTCAACATGTTAATGACTAAGGAAGATGAATATGTTGAAAAAGTAAGGAAAGAAACTCACGATGTGATTAGGCAATTAGCAAGGAGCTTTTGGACAAGATCCAGTTCTTCATCTCACACTACTCAGATTCAAGACCCTGCTACTATTGCATAAGTAATGGATAACTAGGCTGTATTGGAAACTATTGATGAGACACTTGGTGCTTCAAAGACCCCTGCCCCTCAGACGGACACAAATGAAACTACCAACAAAAGGTCTAATGACCATCATAGAGATCAATCTGGTGAAAAGAGAGAAGAACATCGAGAATCCACTAGGAAAAGGGAAGATAAAAACAAAGATGAAAATGAAGGAAGTAAAGACAAAGATAATGATAAAGACATGGATGGTGAGGATAGAAGGGATGAAGAAAATAGAAAGTCATCCGGTGATGAAAAAGAAAAAGAAAAAGAAGGAAAAGAAGAGGAAAAAGAAAAGAAGAAAGAGGAATATAAGGAAGCCATTCTAGTTGAAGGTGAAATTCCCAAAGGCCTTGAACTGTCAAAGCCATCCGAAGAGTCATCTAGAAGTACTCCTAAAGGCCTTCTTTTGAGACAAGTTGTAATCCAGCCTGTGCTTCCACCTCAACTAGTCAAGTTACCATCTCACCTAGGTTATGTGGATTTGACAAAGATGACACCCGGTGACAGAATAAAGCTAAGTAACACGTTTCTCTGCTCTGTCACACAGGAGGCTACAAAGTCATATAAACAAGGAAATGAGTTGATAAATGAAGCTATCAAAGATCTATAAGAGACAACCCCCAGTGTTACTCTAGACAACTCTTTAGCTCCGATTAAAAATTTGAGGCTTATAGTAGATTTTGTTAAAGAGTACACATCCAATCTTAAGATGCAAACTACAAAAGAAGTAGAGTTGAATTTTCTAGAGAAAAGGTTGTTGTTTCTACAAGATAAGTGTATTGTTGCATGTGACAAGGCTTTGCAAACTTTGAAAGAGGTAAGAGAATGTGATGAAGAAGCCCAACTGCTATTTGTTTACTACATGAAATGGTCGAAAGCCACTCGAGGTATCAAGGATCTAATGGAATCAATTGAGTCTCAACTTGTTGATACCTCCAGAGATTATAAGATTTCCAATGATAGAAACTATGTTAGGTGGGTTTCTATTGCAGATCTTGAAAATAAATTTTTCATCCTACAGAGGTAGAAGGAAGAGGCTATGGGGCGGTATGCCTAGCTTGGAGATTTGTTCATGTCCAAACATGTTACTATATCAAATGCTCTAATGGAAGCAAAAAAATTTGAGAAAATGAACATTGCTCCATCCACTTTGGAAGGAGAAGAACGCCTAGTGGAAATAGAATCTTTGCATACAACACTTTCTAGGGAAAAAGTAGTTTGGGATGATGGAAAGCCTACTTGGGAAATGATTCTCAAGGAGTTACAAGGTGCCCCCAGTTCCTGACTTAAAGTTTTATTTCCCCAGTCCTTTGTCCTTGAGGTCAAAGGGGGAGAAGAGGAGAAAAGGAACAAAGTATATATAAAGTATGATATGTTATGTTTGTTTTTGTACATATGATAGGGGGAGTTAAACACAATTTTTGTTTTGAAGCAAGTTTCAATTTTGGCACATGTTGCCATCGATGACAAAGGGGGAGATTATTGGAAGAATGAAGAAGGTACCCTTTGGGTTTCTTGTCATTGATGCAAAAATTAGTTGGTAACTAACTAAGTTGTGCGTCAATATTGATTCGGTATTTTAGACTGAAAATCTTCTTAGTAAAAAGGAATTCTACGAGTTTTCAGTATGTTGCTCAGGAATGACAGTTACAGGTATGAATGAGTTTTCAGCATGTGTGTGTGATCCGATTGAGCTATCCAGGTGACAAAAGTTCGATATTCCTTTGGCCAAAAAGGTTTATCTTTTGTGTGTGTTCCTTTTTAGGTCCGGGCTGACCTAATGATTTGATAACATGTTTTGTTTTGTGTGCCTAAAGGAATTTTGTATTAAGCCAACAAGACTTTTTTTTATTTTGAGTGCTTCCTCAATTAGGCTAAGCTGATTGATAAAGGAAGTTATGCGTGTGTATATATTTATGATGGTCAAAGCGATGAAAGAGAGATTGAGAGATATGCTAGTAAGGTGACAAGTATAATAGTGTGAAGTTACTAACAATAATTGTACACTAACAACCAAAGAAAATTTTTGATAGTTTCAAAGCATAATCAAAATTGCTTGCAACACTTTGTAGGTGCACTACTCTAGTTCATTTTGGCAGTGAGCCACACCCTTTTGTATCTTGGCAATAAGCCATATTTTGTATTCAAGTTGTTAGCCTTTCAATGACAGTGAGTCTTGGCAATGTGCCCTGTAATATCTTATAACCAATTATAATATATTTTGAGCTAATCCTCACTATGGTTTTTCCCACCTTGGGTTTTCCACGTAAAAATCCTAGTGTCAATGTGTTATGATCTCTTTTATGTTTTGGCTTGCAATTAGATGTGGACTGATAAAAATTTGGTTTTAATAATTAATTTCGCTAGCGGAATATTGTTTCACCCCCCCTCTCAGTATTAGGTGTATTCAGCAATTCCATTTTCCTTACATTGTTGAAGTACTTTCTTGAAATCATCAATGTGATCACCCCTTTTCTTAGAAAAGACCATTAAGTCATCCATAAAAATGATGATGCATTTTCCAACTAAAACATTGGAAGATATATCCATTTTCCTACACAAATCTTGAGATGAGGGTAATAAAAAACTTTATATTTTTATAATACTTCATAAAATTAAATAGAAATAAACATTATATCATGCATATGTAGGAGTTCATCACCAAAAGAATCCTACATGGTATCAGATCAAGACAACAATAACTTCCACAAGAGATAAATGGTAGAAATAGCATGTTATGATTATGGATGCAAGATTGTCAGATTGAATATGACAATGTACATATGATGCATTGCTTATAAAGGCACATTGTGAGATATGATTAAACAAGATCTTGGCATGTGTCTTTGTATAATGAAACAACTACTTCAACAATATTAAATGACTTAGGCCACAAGCATTAAATTCCAAAAGATAAGATAAGATCTAGTGATAACACTAGCTAGAAAGATTCCCTCCTAGGACCTAAGTGCACTTAACATGTAAATAGGAACTAAATAGGTAAAACACCTATTTACACCAACAACATACCACAAAACAATGATTCACATGGGAAAACCCGTTTGAGAGAAAATCCCCAACTCCAAAAGCTAGCCAATATATTATTCAAAAATCACAAAGATTACAATATACTTGTATAGCAAGCTTCTCACAAGAGTATCACCAACCAAAGATCCAAAGGCAACACAATAGCTATCAGACTCTCAGAATACATCACAATCCATAGTCGTAATACAATACCCTCATAAAATAGGGTTGCCTTCTAGGGAAAGACAAGCTAAGAAAATATCTACCATCAAATCTAAAACCTAATAATGAATGGTCCAAATTTATAATAATAAAATATACATAAAATGTGGCTTTTGGGGGCATTGCCCCTGAACCCTCGTCAAGGCGTGTGGCCCTTGAACCCCTCATAGAGGGGTCATTCCTCCTAGATCTCACAAGGGGGTACAACCGCTTGCAACCCCTCATGCTCAATATATTAACCTATTATAATTGCAAGGTTGAGACACCATTTTTCTTAACACGTATTTCTCTATTGTTTTTTTCTAAATTTGGAATAAATTGGCTATCCACATGGAATGTCTTATTGTAAATATAATTCTAGTAGAAAATATTCACATACCTTTTGGAGGATCAAAGGTTCTAGTAATGCATTGACAAGTTTTTGCCTAAATGACTTTACTCTAGCATTTATCAGAATAGTGTGAGTGATGGTAGAATTATCAAAGGTTCTAACATCTTTGTAAATCCATAAAATACTTCATAATAACCACTAAGTTCCTAAATAATGTCAATCTTCTCCTCTACACTACATGATTTTCCCAAGAATGTGTTCTTGACATTGCATTCATCCCTCATATTATATGGAAAATACTCTCATCCTTCTGAGTCAACATTATTATTCTACTAACCAATCTATTCTAAATCAAATAGTCATTCTAATTGTACTATTCTATTAAGGTTTGTATTATTTTTCAAGCTCACTATTCCTTCACCAACCAATTCAATATATCATCTCAAATTCATCAATTGTCTACACTTCAAATACCCCTAAATTGGTAATGAATTCCATAATATATTTATAATATTCAAAAACTTAGAAATTTGAGACATTTTCTAGTACTGAAGGAACTAGAACCAATTTGATGGTAAACGTTTTTAACCTTGTTATGGATATGGTTTTTGGCATGCTAGCTATAGAAGCTAAGGCAAACTATGTTATTCTTCTTGTGAGGAATATTCTTATTATTTATGACAAGAAAACCTTCTATTAGATCCTAAACTCTATTTATATAAGTAGCCAATCTTTTTTCTTGGCACACATACTATTTTTTAACTTATTTTACTTCTAATTTATAGTCTCCAATAATTTGTAGTTGTTTCACTTTTCTTTTCTTTTTTGTGAGCTAGGAGCCCATGAATGAGTGCCTCTTATGCAACAATGTTATTTATGCAATAAAAATATAGTCTATGAGCAACCAATAAGGAATTCACTTGCATATTTATCAATTCAGTACAAGTTCTACATCCTTGTCTTGCATTTGAATCATCAAACTTGAGAGTCTAGAGCATATTGTTCATTATCCTTTTTTTTACAATGCTACTATTGAAGCATCAAATTTTTCTTGCTACTATTCAACATCCTATTTTTGGGGTTCTTTCATAGAAGACTACATTAGACAATGCAAATATTATGCCTTTTTTAGCATTGGAGGTGGCTAATCTTGATTTTTATCCAAACCTTTTACCTTATTGAGTGTAGATAAGGATAGGGAACAAGTCAATTCTGAGTGAGATGCATTGTGAATTCTACACAAAGAAAATAATAAATATTCCACTAATATTTTATTTCCAATATTAGCTTGATCTTCTCTAATTTATGAATAAATTCTTAGAAAATTTGAATACATGCACCATCATCATCAAAAGAAGATTCACTATTAGATTCTACTAGTACCTTTATTTTTTATGAAATCCTTGTAATATTCTAAGTAGGGAATCCTACATTCTAAATGGGTAATTATACTATTATATTGACATCAATAAATAGAAATTCATCTTCTTCCATCTCCACATTAGATGGGATGTAGATACCTAGTTCAAATTCTTCATATAATATTTAATTATTTTTATTGTATTTTACAATGAGACGTTTCATCCATGGTTCTCTATTAATCTTGATCTAATTTAAAATCCATCTCTGAACAAGGAAACCATATGTGAGAAAATTTGGTGGCTATGTAGTGTTGGATTCAAGGGTCAAAAGCTAACTATATATGGATGTAATTTAGCTCTCAAATTACATTTATTTTAATTTTTAAAATTGAGAAACCTTTTGCTATAACTTTTTTGAAGTTAATCCAAGTTCCTTACATATTGATAATGACATGAAATTTATGGAAGAATCAAATAAGCAATTATAGAAGAATCAAATAAGAAATTATAGAGTTTCTTATTGAATATTCATAGAGTTAGTAGAAATGTGGTTGACTCAATATTTTCTTTATATATCATTGCATGTGCATTTAAGGCTGAACCAAGATTCTTTTCTTTCCCTTTATCCTCCTCCATTATATTTTATTTTTCCCAGATATCCTTGATCGGAGCTTCCTTCACTAGAGGCTCTTCTAAATACTTGAATAATGCATGCTTAATTTCTATTATTTTCATCAACTCACTAATAGGGATATTCACTTTAAGCTTATACATTTTTTCCATAATATAGTATCCAATATTGTTTTCTTCTATTCTTTGATAACTTAGTGGTGCACAATGGCACACCCTTATCCACCTCTAAGAGCTCACTTTTTGACTCATCACATTCAAAATACAATTCTTGAGCTTCATACCCCTTGGAGTGCACGCTAATTTTGCTCTTAAAAATCTCCTTATGTACTTTCTACAATTTGGATAGAGCTCTTGAGTGTTCATTATCTAGGAGTCCACTTCAGAATCAGTTTATACATGATTTTGCAGGCACAAAACTTATGTCTCCTAGATGGTGTCTCATTCTCTTTCCAATTCTATCTTTACCTTTAATTTGTTCTCACAAATCTTAAGGATTTGTTTTCTGTCAACTTCTCATTGTTGCTCCTCACAGCTCTTCAATCCAAATTGGCAATGACAAATTAATGTTGATAGGCCAAATTTCACAATCATTCCACACAAAATTGTCAACCACATCTACGAGAGGAGTTTGTGTCTACATACTCCCTCTTAGCAATTGTGGCCACTTTATAAACTACACTTGAGACATTTAATTGGCTTCACATGTGCTAAACTCTCTTTCCATTAATTTTTACTTCGTATTTTTATTTTTGTTTTTTACATGTCACACAAATTTAACATAGTTGAACAATCAAGCAATGGCACCAAAAATATAGCAGGAAATTCTTCATATAAACGGTTATTCATCCATATGACTGTCACACTATATATGTAGTATAACACCTCAAACACAAAGAAAAAGAGATCATAAACAGAACACACTACACAAATAAGCTACAAAGATCATCATTATATTCATTATGCTATGAATACATACAAGGACTTTATAATGATATATCGATATCCTCTTCGGTCTGTCATATTTTGTTCTATCATACATAAAATAGAAGTCATAACATAAGAGTATTACTCCTCTTAATGACAGCGCATAAAATCATAAATAATTTTCCTCTTAGCTACATGCAACCTTACGATTCTACACTGCATTTCAAACATGTAGACAAATGGGAACAATGGAGGAAGAATTGTAATTGATTATATTTTCTCAACAAAATTGCCCATGAAAATGGAAATATACAACGACATGATCTGCATGCCATAATTTCAGGATAAATTACTATCGATTTGATGCTTGAT
This sequence comes from Sequoia sempervirens, assembly GCA_007258455.2. NCBI lineage: Eukaryota > Viridiplantae > Streptophyta > Pinopsida > Cupressales > Cupressaceae > Sequoia > Sequoia sempervirens. The sequence continues at coordinate 20,730 of VDFB02072020.1, forward strand.
ATATACTTATTTTACTAGGCCGATGTTTTATCTTCTGCCTCTCTCTCCAACAAGTGTTTTTTTTAAGGTGCCGAGGTTTTGCTGAGTTTTGCCGAGTACTCTCTGAGTCCGAGATTGCGAACTATGATACTCACAATAAACAAAATTTTATGCAAAAATTGCAAGCTGCATTTTCTGTGATTTCTGCCCAATACGAAGAAAGCTTTTTAAAAGTTTCCTCAATATGGAAACACAACCTGCAATAGTAAATCCACATAAGAAAATTAATTTTCTAGAAACAAAACAGATTCTCATGTGTATGCACAAATTTCCATATCGTCAAACAATCAGTTTATTGCTACGCATTTGCCATTTTATCTTCATTTACAGTTCTTTCACCATTGAAGACAATCAAGGTCAACAACATCAAGCAAAAGGTAATATCCATAATGGACAAGTAAAGCACAAGTAACCAGTTAATTAGGAATAGAATAGAACTCAACCATTTCATAATGGCAATATAATTTTGCTGTAACAAAAGCGTCTTGAAAGTTTACACTAGAACCGGTAGCCAACAGTGATACTTATTGCTGGAAAACTTACAACACAAAAAGAAACTTCTTGTTTTGTTTTTTCCACCAAGGAAAGAAAATCAAAATTTCTGACACCTGTGTTACAATCCGAGTTGGTCTGATTAGTCTATCAATTGTATACGGGTTTGTTCCTTTCTAGGGATGGCTACTTCAAAGTTTAAGACTATTGTATGACTTTAGCTTTGGTGGGCTGTGTGAAGATGGCTTATTAAAATTTTACCACAACTCTAATATATTATGAAACAATTTTGAATTTCCCAGTTTTTGTTAGAAAATAATTTTTACATTTTGTAATAAAGTGACTTCATTGATTTAGTGATATTAGCGATTAAAATGTTTAGTTAGAGTTATATTAGTTGTCAAGATGATTTGCGTAGTTCTATTTTGAAAAGACTTTATAAAAGTCATATTGTGATTTATGAGTAACTGTAATGTCCCCATTTTAGCTGACATTGTTTGTTGAGGAGTGAGCCTATTATTTTGACCCTCGTAGGCTGACAGTTATGGATAGAGGGTCCTTTGTGGCAGTTACCCGTGGTTGGACATTATTTCACTCTCGATTCAAGTTTGGGCCTTTGCGATGCTCGAGTGGTATTTGACACTTACTATTTATAGTAAGTCGCTGTCGGTTTACTATTTGGGAGGCACCTAGTTCTTAATCCTATGTTACCGAATCGTGGGGTTTGAAGGCCGAATCGGGGTACGGTACGTATCCGAATCGGATACGTGTCAAATACGCGGTGGAGTTGGGTAGGGTTCGGAAATTTTAAGCCTGAAACGTTTTTCCAAAAGCTGGACGAATCTCGACGTTTTCCAGGTCGACGTGGCATATTTGACCCGATTCCAAACCTCCTAGCGCAGATTTTGAAGCCTTCTTGACTTTTTCGTATGGTAAAACGCAGAAAACCTGAAAGCAAAAACACAATACAACAGTTCGACGGATTTTTCACGAGCTTCTGCAGAGACGAAGGGAGTTTCAAGGTTTTTTCGCAGCATCAATCTGTTCGCGCCATCACTGTCTGCGCCCTCTCAGTTCCGCGCCTTCCGCCGTAGGGTTTTCTATTCTTTTTTTTTATCCAAAGTTTAAAAACATTAAACTTAATATGATTATTAATATGATTATTAATTTATTAATTTATTATTATAATTTATAAACGATATTTTATTAATAAGTTTATTATTATAAATTGTTTTATAAATTTATATTTATAATGATTATTATTTAATATTTAATATTGTATAAATATTAAATATTATAACAATATTACTTAATATAATAATTTATAAAAAATATGTTTATTATTATAAATTGTTTTATAAATTCATATTTATAATGATTATTATTTAATATTTAATATTGTATAAATATTAAATATTATAACAATATTACTTAATATAATAATTTATAAACAATATGTTTATTATTATAAATTGTTTTATAAATTTATATTTATAATGATTATTATTTAATTATTTATATTTATTATTTATTATTATAGTATTCTTGTTTTTACTTTTTAGGCTGCAAATATGCCTATATTTATGATTTTTATATGTTTTATGTACGGACGTACCCAAACGTACCCACACCCAAAAAAAAAATTTGTCACCGGCACATGCGTCCACTCCCACACCCATCCGAAGCAATTTTATTAGGCCAATTTGGCAGTTGGATGAGCAAACGGTGAATATTTGAGTATTTAATGATAATTTAATAATTATTATTGTGACTTTATATTATAAAGTCAAATAATGAATTATTAATTAAATGAAATATTATAAAGTATTAAAAGACTTTATAATAAAGTGGGCTAATATTATTTAATGAGTATTTATTACTCAAAAGGGAAAATACGCCCATTTAATGTTAATTTTTCCTAAGTCACAAAGGGAAAATTAAATATCATTTAATTTATAATTTAATGTGCTTTTTGGAGAGGATCGAGCTTCTTGAGGTTTTATAAAATCTCTCAAGGCAAATTCGAACTCATGAAAATGATTATTCAAACTTTGTCTTTTTTGTGAGAGCTTTGGGATTTGTGAGAAACCAAGGGTTTCTGTCAAGTTCAGCAATCTACAGGCTGTGGAGAACGTCAACTCTTCATAGACCAGCATTCTGAAGTTGTGAAAGATCAGCTAAAGTATGCTAATTGTTGGCTTCATTACAGAGGTCAAACTTGTGCTTCATTGAGAGGATTTGAAAGGGGTTTCAGAGGAAGAATCATCTGCAGATTGGAATCATTACTTGCCTTCAATTTCTATCAGCTTCTCCTTACTTCTCTGGCCATACCATCTGTTGTAAGGAAGCCGTACAATCTGCTATGAGAAAGGCCGTACAACTTTGCAAGGGCGTGTTCTTTCTTCGAGGAAAAAACGCCTCTCTTTCTAGCTTCTTGGTGATTGCAAAGGGGGCGCCTAGATTGAAGAAGGTGGTTTCAAGCGAAAAACAAAAGGAGAAAGTCTTCTTTCAAGCTGGCCATACAAATTCATCATGGCTGCAAATAAAAAACCAGGTTTTTAATTCATAAATCAGCTGCCTTTTTGTATGCATGTGTGCCTTTTTATATTGTAAGCACTCAATTAATAAAAAGAAGGCATTTCCAGCTCATTGGTATCAAGTGTGCACAGATATTAGCATATTTTGTTGTATTTTCATTTACTGGCACCATTTTATTTTAAAAATCAGCAAAAACATTTATATGCAAAAATCATTGAAGAACCACAAACCCTCAAAACTCAGCAAAACTTCATTATTCAGCATAAATCGGGGTTTAGAGACACCAGGTCTCTTATAGTAACTATCCCAATAACTTTATTATCATTTAATATTATTAACTGTGTTATTATAGTTTAATATCTTTCAAACATTTTATTCTTCTATTTTTCAACATGGTATCAAGGCAGGTAAAGGCAATGAAAGGAGAATGAATAAAGTTTTTCTTCCAGATATTGTAGTTGCTAAAGCATGTGACTCCCTGGTTCAGATTGAGACATGATTTTGACCAAGAAGGGAGTGAATTGTGTTTGCGTCAATTATATCATTGTGCAGATCGAGCATGGGTTATTTTCTGAAAGACTATCTAGTTCTGCTAAGCATTGCAAACAATCAAAAGTAAGAATATTTCAACTGTTTACAGAAGCAAGCAATGAAGTGTACAGAATGCATCATCTAAGGCAAATCATGTGAATGCTTGCATTTAGGAGTTTGAGGTGCCACATCATTAATTGCATATTTGTTAATACTTACTGGAAATGATTGAATGATAATTAATATCTGCTGCATAAAAGATAATTTCCTGTTTTTCTATTGTTGCTTTACTGCAAATAACTTTGAATTTTTCATTGACTCATGCATACGCACAACGTGATTGGGCCAGTGGTTGAAGAAAAATGTCAGGTTGTTAGTATTGGAGAATAGTGCAACTAGCATTGAAGAATAGCAAACATTATAAAGGAATGAAGTTTTTAAAGTTTATATGCTTTATAGAGAATATAAATAATGCTCTTGTAAATGCTGAATATCATGATTACCATTGCCAAACTACCTGTTGTGACCTTTTCACACATCACCCCATTCAAAATGGGGACCCCCTAAGTTTTTGCTCCATTTTGGTCTTTTGGCTTTGGTCTCTCTCTCTCTCTCTCTCTCTCTCTCTCTGTCTCTTTTCTGTTGTCTGCCTTTCCGGGGATGTGTCACTGTATGCCATTGAGCTTGAGCGGGAAATTTTGGCCAAAGTTTGTAGAATTAGGGTTTGTATTTCTCTGGTCAATCTGAGGTCAAATGAAGTGAATAAATTGGAATCTAACCTTCACATTGCAGTCAGTGTGTTTCCAGCAGGTCCACAGCTAAGTTTCATCAGATTCTGACAACTTACTATTTTTAG
>VDFB02072020.1:27494-39901 GCA_007258455.2 Sequoia sempervirens
GATAAATTTTCAAGTCCAGCTAGTGAAGAACGCCTTTAAAAGCTGAAGATTGGTGGAAATTCTCTAAGCACTTGAAATTTGAAGTTCACAGGCCAAATGCACCTTGAGAAGCTGAAGATGAGGCAGGTAATTTAGTGAAGGCGTTGAAAATGGAAGCTTGCCTAGGGAAATGCGCCCAAGGTCAGAGAAAGAAGAAGTTTGACTAAGTACTTAAAATTTAAAGCTCCTGCTCTCCTAGGCGCCTTGACTACTTAGGTTTGATGGAAAATTCTTCTAAGTGTTTGAAATTTGAAGTCCCAAGGGAAAAATGCGCCCAAGCTTGAAGAGGTTCCAAAAATCTTCTAAGTATCCAAAATTGGAGGCTCACACTTCAAAATGCGCCCTTGAAGGAGAATGGAAGATGAGAAGCTTGGAAAATTTTCTAAGTATATAAAATTTGAGGTAGAGAGGGTCAAATGCGCCTTGGCTCTGAGGTGACTCTAGCAAAGTTTCTCTAAGTGTTGCAAAATGAAAGATTGACCTCTCATATGCGCCCACCCAATGGAGTTAAGATGAAAGTTCTCTAAGGCACTTAAAGTTGATGTTCACACATGCAAATGCGCCCAAGAAGGATGGGGAAACTTGGAAATTTTCTAAGTATCACAAACTTGAGGTGGCTACCTCCAGATGCCCCCTTGAAGTAAGAAGTTGATGAAATATTCTAAGTGTCAAAATTTGCTCCTCTATACTTGAAATGCGCCCATGCTTGTAGTGGTGGGTTTAAAAAAAAATGCCTAAGGCATGTAAATTGGAGGCTTGAAGTCCAAAATGCGTCGTAGCCTTGACTGGAGGGTAAAATATTCTGAGTATTGTAAAATCGAAACTCAAAGGCCACCCATTGAAATGCGCCCGAGGCATTCAAGAAGAAATTTTTTCTAAGTGAGTCGAAACAATAAAAATTTTCTCACCACAGGAAGATGATTTGAAGATCAAATAAAAATGTTCTAAGGCAATCTAAATATTTTTTCTAAGTATTATCAAATTTGCAACTCCCTAGAGGAAAATCACGCCTCGACTTGGAAGTATGGAATTTGGATGAAATTGCCAGAGATGAAGTCAGATGATGCCAGCTGCACAGGGTCAATAATATTTTTCAAGTCAGAGCAACAAGAAATGTCCACAGATGTAAAGAACGGGATAAAATTTCTTAAAAAAATATTTTTCCAAGGTTCAAAATTCAAGAAAATTAAATGAACCCATTCGTTGTATACCCATGAATTCGACACATTCTGAAGAAAATTTTCTTCTGGGTATTGAAGATATTCAACGAGGAACGGATTTTAGTGTCTTCTGCAGTTTGTCGAAGCCTTCAGAATGGAGATTTTTGATGGGCACTTAAATAATGCATTTCCTAAGTAAAAGTCTGAAAAATTTTCTAAGGCAAGAAAGGAAGAAGATGTTGAAATATATCACCTTGGCGGATGAATTTGAAGTTGGGAACCTAGATAATTTTTGATCAAATCCCTGATGAAAGCATTTTTCTCGAGCCTGAGTCGGATGAAATATCAGAGTGAAGTACACCGAGCAAAATGCAAGATAGGTTGAAAATTTGGCTAAGGCATGAAGAATTTGAACGCAAAGTTGGCTAAGAAAAATGATGAACCCTTGGAGATTGGAGAATGAAAATCTAGGTAAGTTGAGTTTATATTATGAAGTGTTTTAATGCTCTTCTCCTTGCTTGTTTTGCAGGAGAAACAAACGATGATGACTTAGAAAGGTGAAGCAAGTACTCACAAATACATTTCAACCTCGAAGAAGAAAAAGTTGCAAGAAAATGGCTAAGTGTTGAGACTTAGTGACAAAGAAGAAATGTTTTCAAAACTCAAGATGGAGAAAAGAATGGAAGCTCGAGCAAAGTTGAAGAACAACGTCAAGAAGAAATCAAGAACAGTGTGAACGTGTTTCAAGGCTGGAATCTTCTAGAAGATGATGGGCATTTATGGCTCATTTATTACCCCACCCCTCTTGGTGGCGGTTTTTAGGGTGAATCTTGTTTAGGGCTGAGGTGGCACAATCTGGGCCATCCAACCGATTGTAATCTGAGCTATCTGTTGGACTTGGCCAGCTATATAAAGGGGCATCCCCCCTCATTTGTATTTTAATGAGACAGTAGAATTAGAGTAGAAGTTAGCATAGAGAGACAAATTAGTAAGCTTAGTATAGATTGATAGAGTAGTTGAAGAAGGAAAGTTTTTCCTTAAAACATTGTAAGAAATTGTTGTGAACACTCTCCCAATAAAAAGAATTTTCATTGATGATGAATTTCGTCTTTTGTTGTGAGTAGCTAGCAAGGTTTCTTCGTCCTTCTGATTCGAGTAGTGGCTTAAAGTAGAATAAGTTTCATTTCATGTATACGTAGGTGATAGTTGTGGAATGTGGTCTTCAATTTGAGCAAATTTCGTCTATCCATACCACTAGTGTGTTCGTTGATGGTGAATGCGCCTTGTGTGGTCAACTGGAATATCGTGTACTTAACTTCGATCATGATTTGTATGTTTATATGCGTCGTTGTGATGGTATTTTCATGCTAAGTTGTGACCTGAACACCTTGAGCTACTCCTCTGAAGATTGCACCGGTTCTGTGGAGGCTGTCCGAAGCGAGGCAAAGCAGAGCCTGGTTGAAGCTTGTGAGAATTGATCGCCATGTCCACGCCTTAGAGTAGATTAGAGCTCTCTAAACCCTGCATTTTAAATTCAGTACTTTCAAGTTAGTTTAGGAAACAAGAACTTCATAGACAAATCTTTCGAGCATTTGAATTCCTTTCTCCGCTGCCGAACAATTCCGTAAGTCCCTTGAAATACCAGCAAATCACATCGAGCCAACTGAGACTATTCGCATTGAAAGAACCTTGGAGTTGAACGCACGAACTCTCTCACAATCTTAGCGTGCTGGATACTTTGATCAAGAGGGAATAAGGTAGCCGTTGGCGACTTTATTCTGCGTTGGTGCGATCACGAAAAACACATCAACACATGTCTGGAGATTCTTTCTGGGTTTTCTGAAACCTACGTGCTGGTATAACATGCAAAATGAGATAATGACTTTCAAAATTCAGCCTTCAGAGGCTATTTTTATGGTTTCCATGTTGAAATTTTCTTCGCATGGAGGAAGGATTTTCGAGGGCGGTGTTCCATCTGAGGAGGCTCGTGTTCGAGGGTCGCACTCCAAATGGCTCTAAGCCATTAAGGAAGTATTTTTCCTTTCCGTAAGATCTTCTACAACTGTTTAGGTTTCTTTCAATGTGCTTGTGTTTATTGTTCACAGCAAGAGGAAAACTATGTCTTGCTTTCGAATGTTGTCTCTTTTTTCTGGTAAATCTATAGCAGAGGAACGCCTCCTAGCATGAATCAAGTGCCATCAATGGGTGAGGGCGGGCCAGAGACCGACAAACCCCCTGATGGTCTGCAAAAATCCATAGAAGGCGCGGGGTCAAAAATGGTTAACGGTGCCAAGTCCTTCAAGGATGTTGTTACCGGCAATGAAAGGAGCAATGTGCTTGCGATGACTTCCTTCATCGTGGTCGGCGATGGTAGGGCAGATGGCACTCAAATCTCAGAGCCTGGAGGAGGTAAGGTCTCTTCCAAAAACCCTAGGATAGATTCCTTTATCCCAAATGAGGAAATGGCAAAGGTTCTTGATAATGAGGAGAAAAAACTTAAAAATACTGCAATTTTCTTCGCTGCCTTAGATTGTAATAAAACTCCCTCAAGAAATTTTTTTGACGACTGGCTAATGAATGTCTGGAATAAAAAATTGGGAATTCAACACTCATTTTGTAGATTAATTCAAAAAGGGATTTTTCTGATATTTTTTAGAGATAAAGAAATGCAAAAAAAGGCCACTGACAAGGAATATTGGTCGGTTGGAAATGTTATGTTTCGGGCGGTTACCTGGTCACCGAATGTCTTAAATGAGGAAGTCTTAGCCTTATCTTACCCAAGATGGATAAACATTAAGAATGTTCCCCCTATACTTTGGAGGGTTATCCCGCAACTCCTCTCACATTATGGAAGAACCATTAGGGTTGAGGAAACAAATAACACTCTCCTTCATATGGGCGCTCGTGCCCTATTAGCTATCACCCCTGGTGTGGAAATCCCCGATAAAATTGAACTAGAAACAACAAATGCAATTCTAAACTGTAAGATAGAAATCTTGGGAGGTGCCAACGCATGCTTCCTCTACAAAAAAGAAGGGCATAGAAAGAAAAACTGCCCGATCCTAAGAAATAACCTTGTGGGGAGGGCTAAAGTTAAAGATACTAGCCATAATAAGAAGCCATTCCCTGATGCTAATGAGCTGGGAGTGGGCTCAAACTTGGAATCTGGTCAAGAATCTGAAAACCCTAAACCTAGGGGGGCAGAGATACTTATGGAAACTACTCATGTCCCACCCCAAGATTTGAGGGTGGATAACCCTTCTGATCTGATGTTAGCCGGTGAAGATCAATTGGTGAGCATCAAAATTTCCCCAACTCAAGGGATGCCAAAGACTGAAATTAAAAGCAATGAAGATAGGGAAGATGTAGATTCAAACCCATTAGCGGGTGGGATCAATCCCCCAATCAAAATTGTGCTCGATGACCACCAAAGAAGGGGTGGCCACCTCTCCCTTGGGGGCAAGCTAAGCGCACAAGAAATGGTCATGCAGCAGTTGAGAGAGCAGATAGGAAAAAATAAAAAGATAACGAGGAACCTAAGGGAGCATAGTCGTAATACTAAAGAAAAGCAGGCTCAAACCCTGAAAAAGAATCCAATTCTTACAAAGACCTCTAATATGGAGATTAACCCAAGGAATGATAAGATAAAAAATTGCCAAGGTATAAATTATAAAAGTCTAATGTTGGTCCCTACCCTTGGGGCAGCCTATAAAGATTCTAAAGCTGGTAAAACTTCTTTTACTCCTATTATGGATGGAGATCCCCCCCTTTGCTGATGACAGGACGAGGAGAGGAAACTACCTCCCCTTGTAAGGTCATGAACAAAGAGGGCTTTTCCACCCATAGTAGCAGTAGGATAATTGACATTAAAAGCTCTGAACTGGATAAGAAAAAGGGGGCTAATAAAAATGATAAACAAAAGGGGGCCTTTGACCTCTCAGATTTCAAGCCTTTAAACCAAGACACCCTGCAATTTTTCCAAGACTATTTAAACAGCTTGAATCCAAAAGGGGATGTTGCAACCCCAGCCAATGAGGAAGGCACAATTGGGAAGTGTTGCCAGGGGGGATGTGCTACCACACCCCAACTAGAGGAAGGTGTGAAAGAAGAGGAAGAAGGAGGCAGCCTGGTGAGTAAGATGCTTAAACAAAAAGGAGGGGAAGATGAAAGAAGCAAAAGGAGGATTCAATCCCCTACCAGAAAAGTAAGTTGGGAAAGACAACCCTCCCTAAGTGCTTTGACTCCTTTAGGAGCTCGGATGATGGGCCCCAAACAATGGAATCAGATGACTCTTAATTGCTTGTCTTTGAACATTAGGGGACTGGAGTCCCCATATAGGAAGTATAATGTAAGGAGATTCTTAAACCAAGTGAAGCAAAAGGACATTGTTATGATCCAAGAACTCAAAGCAGTAGGCTTCCAGCTTGAGACAAACCTGAACTTTATCTGGAAAGATTCAATCCATTTTGCTACGAAGCATGAAAAAGGGAAAGGAGGTACTGCAATCCTAGTTACAAATAAGTGGGCCAAATGGGTTAGTAATCAGGGCCTATCTCCTTGTAATAGAGTTGTGTGGATATTGATTGAGAAAGATAACCTTAAATTTGGTATATGCTTAGTGTACGCCTTGAATGACTATAGGCAGAGGTGTATGTGATGGGATTGGCTTAGCAGACTGCAGGAGGTCCCCTAGATTATTGGAGGAGACTTCAATATGATAGAAAGCATTGAGGATAAGGTTGGTGGGAGTGATATGGGCTGGAAAGGCAACGAGAAATTCTTCTGGTTTAAAATGAAAAATAAACTCCAGCTCTTTGACCCCATAGAAGGTCTTAGAAAGGGAAAAAAAAGTATATGGTTCACATGGTGCAACTTCCAAAAGGGAAAGAGAAGAATATATAGCAGACTGGATAGATTCTATGCAAATAAGGAAGAGTTTCAGTTTGACATTGTGGATGAGTCCAATAATAGGGTCAAAGTGACTCCTTGGACCCTCTCAGACCACCACCCAGTCTCGGTAAAAATAACACTGGAAAAAGACCAGCCTGCCACTATGAAAAAAGTGGCAAAATTCTTGCTGAATACAAATCTGTTGGAGGATGAGGATTGTTGTGATGCCATTTTTACAGTTAAAGAGATTTACAAATGGGTGCACAAGGGGCTTTCGTACATTGAAAGATGGAACACCAATGTGGAAGCCTGAAAGAAAATCTTCCAAACAATCAGACAAAAGAAGGCAAAGGATCTAAGGAAAAAAGAGGGCTTACTGCATGAGAACCTCCTAGTGGTTGAAACTGCCCTGCAAGACGAACCCAAAAATACTAGCCTAAATGAGGTGCTAGTTTCTGTGAAAGGGGAGTTGAGGAAAATTCAGTTGTTAAAGGACCAAGGCCTTAAAACTCGGGCAAGGCTAATTTGGGCCTCTCAAGGGGATAGAGGTTCAAAATTCTTCTTTAAATGCCTAAAAAACAAAGAAGCTAAAGAGAAGGTTAATGTGATTTGGCATAATGACAGCCTAAGCAAAGATCCCGAGGTTATCCAAAATAGATTTCTCCAATTCTACAAAGATCTTTTTACCTCAGAAGGAAATATCACGCAAAGTCAAAAGGCGAGAAATGATTGCAGGAAACTAATTCCTCAGAAGCTGTCTAAACAAGATGCTAGGATACTAGATAGGCACCTCTCCCTAGATGAGGTTAAGGCAGCAATCCTGGCACTAAACAATGATAAGGCCCCGAGGGTGGATGGAATCCCCATTGAATTCTATAAAAAGAACATAGATTGGGTGAGTGAGGAACTCCTTAATGTATACATAGAAGCAACTGAGGTGGGCTCTCTAGGCAGTAAAATTAATAAAGGTATTATAAAACTGATCCCTAAAGAGGGAGACAAGGTACTTGTTAAAAATTGGAGACCCATAACTTTGTTGAATGTCTCCTACAAAATTTTTGCAAAGGCTATAGCACTAAGGTTGGCAAGTCTGCTCCCAAAGATAATTAACTGCACACAAACAGGCTTTATCAAAGGGAGATACATCCTCGAGAACCTCCTAACAAGTTGGGAGGCAATGGATTGGGCCAAAATATCTAGGCAAAACATGGGAATTCTCCTTGTGGACTTTGAAAAGGCTTATGATAGGATTGAGTGGCCATTCATAATGATGGTCCTTGAAGCTTTTGGGTTTCCAAAGAAGCTCTGTAGAATGATTGAAACTCTTATGAAAGATGCCAATGCGCAAATAGAGATAAATGGTTGCTTGATGGAGGAGTTTGAGTTGCAAAGATCTATAAGACAAGGTTGCCCCCTAGCCCCTACATTATTTGTGATAGTTGTTGATGCTCTGCACTTTATCCTTAGAGATAACTATTTAACCCCCAAAGTAAATGGCATTATCCTTCCAAATAAAGAGGAGTTAATAAACCTCCAGTTTGTAGACGATACAACCCTTATCGTAAAGTTGGAAGAAGAGAATTTGAGTCATCTCATGGGCAAACTTGAATTCTTGGAAAAGGCTGCTGGTTATAGGACATCAAGATCCAAGTCTATCATGCTTAGTTGGGAGGAAAATCAACCCTCTTGGTTTGAAAGGTTGGGCCTGCAATGGGGGGGGGACCAAATAAAATAGTAAGATACTTGGGGATCCCCTTTGCAGTTAGCTCCAACCTGAGAGACATGTGGGAGTGGGTGAAAGGAAAAATTGAGAAAAAGTTAAACAATTGGAATAGTAGGTACCTTTCGCTGGCAGGAAGGGCACAAGTATGCCAAAAAATCCTAGCCTCTTATAACATTTACTACTCCTCGGTTTGGCTTTTCAATAGCTATCAAGTTGAGGAAATCCAAAAGAAAATCAGACAATTCTTATGGTCTGATGGAAAAGGCAATAAGAAAATGCATGCAATAAAGTGGGAAATTTGTTGTATGGACAAGCAACTAGGGGGCCTAGGACTCAAGAACTTAAAACAACAAGGCTTAGCCCTAGCTACAAAATGGATCTATAAGGCTCTCATAGGTGATGAGCCTTAGAAAGTCCTGGTTAGAAACAATATTAGGCTGGCTACACCTAAAAATTCCAAAACATAGAAGCACCTTCCTCTTTGTGACTTGGTCTTTGGAAAGTTTGTAACAGCCCCTGCTGGATCCAAGGTGTTTAAAAGCTTGTGGAAAGATTGGGAATCCTCTAAAGATAAAATTATTGAGAAGTGTCTAGTTGACATTAATATCAATAAGATCTTCTTGGAAAGATCCATATGGTGGAATGTATTCCACAAGGACAAGCCACTGGCTTTACTGTAGGGATGTTCTGCTAAATCCTAGAATAAAAAAGGTCTGTCTTGATTTGACCAAATCCTGATAAAAGGTAGACTGAAATGTTGGGATACCCTGAGAATTGAGTTTGACTTGCCACAATCTCAGAAAATAACCTTTGAAACCATTAAAAAAAATGTGGTAATCCCCATTGCTAACGTAATTGGTAGGAAAAATAATGTGCATGATCTTGATTGGCTGGAAAATAATAGCATTGCAGGTTTAAAAGCAAAAGAGATCTATGGTCTTTTGAATAACAATTCAGAACTTGCAGAAGGGTTAAATCGAAAGTGGAGGATAAAATTAAATGATGAAGAATGGAAACTCATTTTTAGGCATAATTGGAACAGCACCATGGAGCCCAAGAAGGCAGCATTTAGATGGATGCTTTTGATGCAAAGATTACCAAATGTGGACTCCAACAAGAATCCACTTGTCTGTAATATCTGTAAAAAATCCGATTCTGTAATGCATTTTTTTATTTATTATTTTTTTGCCAAAGAAATATGGAATATCTTTAAAATTGACATGTTAAAAGCTGGGCAAACTAGAGAAGATAGAAAATTAGAAATTATAATGGGAAATTGTAATGGTTTTGGAAAAACTAGTAATTTATTCTGGTTAATTCTATCAACTGAAATATTATGGTTTATCTAGAAGGAAAGGAATAAAGAAATCTATCAGGGTTGTAGAAGAGATCTTACTGAGTTTTATAGAAAAATCACTCTACACTTTGTTTATGTGCAGGTTTCCATCATCACCCAGGTAGCTAAGGAGAAATTTCAAAAACTGTTGGAGGAGGAAAAACAGAAAACAACAACCAGATTCAGCAATGGCTGGAACATAGAAAAACATACAATCCTGTGAGAAGTGGCATCAAAAAGGAAAAGAAAAATAATAGCACTTTTGTTTAATTCTATTTTCTTTTTTCTATTTTTGTAATACTACTTTTGTAATAGTCCAGGACTGCAAAAATGTGTCCATGGTAGAAAGCTAGCAGCTATAATTTGGGCTTAAGAAGTGGCCCTGTATGCTTGTAATGAACCGGACCAATTTTTTTTTTTGTTTTTTCATAAAAGATTACAATGCAACATGCACCCGTTAAGGTTAGCATAAACCAAAACGATGCAGAAAGTAACTCTAACCAGAATGTACACCAGGATCCCGATGAGGGCAAGGTGTGAGCATTGGTCAGAGGATCTCAAAGTAAATGCTGAACAAGAACTCTAACCAGAGATGCGCCGGTGAACGACGAGCATTCGGTCAGAGGATCCCTATCTATTGCAATACTGAAAAGAGCTCAACACCAAGTATGTGCTACTCAATCCGTGATGGATAAGAGGCGACCATTTGGTGGAGACTTAAGGAAATTACAATGCAAAACAGAAATAGGCGGCAAGCCAGCCTCTTCCACTTGTTCAGTGGGCAATACAAACATAGAGAAATTGCGGGAATGTTAAATGATGCTGACAGTACTACTGTACAGCTTACAATATCAGAAATTCATCAACTAAGCACATTATATGAGAACCTTCAACAATTACAACAATATAGAATGATAATTCCAAGTCTTCTCAATGGTTTTCTTTGCACACAACTCGAGTGATTATTTTATGCTTGCTGCTATGACAGAGTTAGGACTGTTTTTCTGTTATCAGCAACACTGTATCACCAAAATATGCTCACAAACCTCACACCTCTCATTCAAACTGCAAGTAAATAGATGCAAATGACAACTAAGATGGTGGCGCCCAAGTTAGAGACATAAAACAACCCCAAAGTACTGATATTTAATTTCTACACAATTCCCAATGAAGGTACAATGGTACGGCCCCTTGAGGAGGGCGATTTCTTCTTAAAATTCCCACACTTGTTTATAAATCACAAAACTTGGCAATAATTGGCGCCCAAGCATGACTAATGGAAATATGCAATACCCACAATGAAATCTTTTTGTATTTTTGAATTATGAATAAAACATGCCTACAGCAATGCAACAACAGCAACACTGAAACACTGCAAAATGCTTGAATAACATCAACTAAATGCAAGTAACTCAACTACAATGCCAAAACAACCCAAATACAATCTAACCTCTCAACTAGTTGCTATCTTTCAAGCAAGAAGATGAGCCAATGCTAGGAGGTGTGCTTTCCTCGAAGCGAGTGCCTGAAATCAATCCAGCAGCATAACGGTGTAGTAGACAGAAGATGCCAAATGAAGAGCTGAGGCCTGATTATATAGACGAGAGAGAAACATCTAGAAGCTTCCAAGGGCGCCCAAACCCTAATTTCAAATTCACCTTTTCCCTCCAAAGATGGCGTCCATTTTCAACAATAAAACATCACTTTTTAAAATAAAATAATCTTCTCAAAAGGGCGTCCCACTTACTTGTCTCAATATTTGACATTTTAAAATTATAATTTATCTCCTTATGACGCCTGGACCCTCAAAAGTCCCCTTTTTAAAAAACAACTTAAAGTTGCACTGCTAGGCAAGGGGTATAATATTAAAATAATAATATTATAATGAAATTACTTATCTCTCCCAGAAAAATGCGCCCAAGGCCAAGAACTGAAGTGCCAGCTGAAACAACTGAACTGTACCCGAACTGTCCACTGCCAGAAATAGAATTTACCAAAAATAGTAAATTCGCGAAGTTGCCCGAAATGCCAAACTGAACACACCACTGCGAAGCTCTCTGAAAACCCAGAAAGAATCCGCAGTCAGAAACCCAAACTCCAAGCAACAACCACCTCAAAACTTGGAAACCCTAATTTCACCATCCGCACAGCCTACGGGTCTCCGAAATAGGCCAACGGTCAACAGAAACGATCATTGCTGAGAAGGGGACATTACAGTCCGCCCTCCCCAAGATTGCTTGCCCTCAAGCAATCGCAAGTCTGGATGCTGTAGAATCTCCTCATCCTCCCAAGTAGCATCCTCCAATGGTAAATTCTTCCACTTTACCAAATACTCTTTGATTGTTCTTCTCCTCAAGGAACGCTCTCTGAAATCAATAATCTGTTCTGGAACCAAAGTCAACTGCCCTTCTTCATCCAAAAGAGGTAACTGTGATGAAGCCACAACGTTGTGTCCAAGTGCCTTTTTGAGGCGAGACACATGGAAGACATTGTGGACCTTACTACTCGACGGTAGTTCCAACTCATAGGCCACCGCTCCAACCTTCCTAACAACCTTGAATGGTCCATAGAAGCGTGGTTTCAGCTTCTCAGCTCCACTCTTCTTAAGTGTAGACTGTCTGTAGGGCTGAAGCCGAAGATATACCATGTCACCAACATCAAATGAGCGCTCAACACGCTGCTGATCAGCGTACATCTTTTGCTGATTTTTTGCCATTTGAAGGTTGTCTTTCAAAGATTTCAAAACATCTTGGCTCTACTGCAACCAATCCTTGGCTTGAGGAGCCTTGCTATCGCCAAACACCAAATCAGCAAAGCTTGGAGCCTCGTAACCATAGAGGGCCATGAATGGAGACATCTTTATTGACATGTGGAAAGATGAATTGTAGCAATATTCTCCCAAGTGGAGCCATTTTACCCATGCTCTTTGCTGTTCCGAGACATAATTTCTGAGATAGCCCTCCAACCACTTGTTCACAATCTCCGTTTGACCATCCGTTTGTGGGTGATAGCTAGTGCTTGGAGTAAGCACCGTACCACTCATTCTAAAAATTTCCTGCCAAAAGGTGCTTAGGAACTTGCTGTCCCTATCACTCACAATATTTTTAGGCAACCCATGCAGTCTAAACACTTCATGGAAGAACAAATCTGCAACTTGAGCTGCTGTAAATGTGCTTGTGATGGCAAAGAAATGAGAGAATTTGGTCAATATGTCCACTACAACATAAATACAGTCTTTGCCTTGAGCCCTAGGCAACCC